>FIZU01011797.1:0-30285 GCA_900064475.1 Pseudococcus longispinus | reverse complement strand
GGGTTCGGTTCGGTTCGGTTCGGTTCGGTTCGGTTCGGTTCGGTTCGGTTTGGTTTGTTGAGGGTCCGGGTCCGGGTTCGATTCGGACCACCATCCCTGTGAAAACTTCAAGCCCCCATTTCCCAGCCCCCTGAGGGGTGGGGGAGGAGTGAAGTAATGGTGTTTCTCTTACCTGCCTATGGGAGGATTTTGTAAAAAAGTGTTGAACAAGATCAGAAGGGATGACAAATGACTGCATTTTTCTGTCGAAGTAACGTGGAATTACCCAGCAGAAACATAACGGAAACGTAACATCAATGTCACCATAACAGGAACGTTACCCAAACATAACCACACTGTTATGATAACAGAAACGTAACGTTAACCTTAACCTATTCAAAACGTTACTTCAACATTGCCATAACAGAACTGTAATCACAACATTACTGTAACAAAAACGTAACTTCAACATCATTGTAACAGAAACGCAGTGTTTCAAAAACGTTTTAAAAACAAAAACAAAAAACTGAAATTTTTTCTTTTTTCAATTTTTTGGTTTATTGTTTGTTTTTTAACGTTTTTTTGAACATTTTTAAACGTTTTTTTAGCATTTTTAAACGTCTTCAGCGTTCTTCCTATTTTGATGGGTAATAAATACGGTGAAAAACGAACAAAAACCCCAAAAAAATGTAAAAGAATAAAAAAAAAGTAAAGAACGGGATAAAATGTAAGAAATGAAAAGAAGTAAGAAAAACGTAAAAACAACACAAGAAAGTGGAAAAATCAAAAAAAATCTAAAAAAAGAAAATAAAGGTAAAAAACAAAAAAAAAAGTTGAAAACGGGATAAGATGTAGGAAACGAAAAAAATTGTAAAAAATGAAGAAAAACGTAAAAAATGAAAAAAAGGAAAAAGGAACGTAAAAAACAACAAAAAAAGTAGAAAAACAAAAAAAATGTAAAAAACAAAAAAGGTAAAAAACAAAAAAAAGTTAAAAACGGAATAAAATGTAGAAAATGAAAAAAAATGAAAAAAATGAAAAAAAAACGTAAAAAACAAAGAAAAGTAAAAAGAACGTAAAAAACAGCAAAAAAAGTGGGAAAAAACGAAATTTCTTCTGTTTTACGAAAAACGAGAACGAAAAACTATATATACGTTTTCGTTAAAAAAAATAATTACGTTAACCTAACGAAAACTTTACCATAATATTTTTGTAGCAAAACGCATAGTCATAACATCTCCAAAACAAAAGCTCGTATTATAACGAAATAATTACGTGAAAATAACGAAACGTATCACACATTGTATTTATTTTTTTCACTGCGAAATGTGGTTTGCAGTTTTTCTTGCCTGAAACTGAAACGTACGTGCTATAAAAAATATTCTAATGAAAAAAATAATCATAACACCAAAATAGACGCCATAACAGTGTACCCAGATCATAAAATAAAAAAGAATAGCCCTATTTAGCCATTAAGTAACAGATAATAACAAAAAAACGTAAATATAATACGTAACAAGACGCAACGTGAGATCTTGAGAAGCACTGAATGGTCGAATTTTCTCGGTCATTGAACGCGTGAACGGAACGGAGACTGGTGGCGGTGGTACTAGCCGTAAGTCGTAAGCTGTAAGCCAATCTTGATACACCACACCCTTACTAATAATACTAAACTTAGGATTATTGTTCTGGACTATCTCCAGTCTTCACGTATGTAGTAATTCTGTAATATAAATATGCTGGGTTCAGTTGTCTACTCACGAAGAAGTTGCGGTAGTTCTTTTGACCAATGACAAGGTCTCTATTTGACAGTTTGTTGCACAGAGCAGAGTCTACGTAACATGACGTTACATTATGTATTGTCCCATAAGTTCACAGAATGTATTTAACTTGGTATATCGTGCGTAGGTATACATAATTAGGTACATTATAGTGAAAATTTTAGGCGATTTGTTGCATAGCTAGGTACGTATCGTACGTACGTTCTATACGTACTTATATCTACAAGTTGAAAAAACGCGGTAGCGCGTAACCGCGTATTAAACGAATTTAAAGAATCTCATTGAGAGGGGTCGCTCGTCTCGGTCGTCAGTATTGAGCACGTTATACGTTTACGTACGTATGCGGTATGTGTACTTTTGTATTCTCATGTCAGGTCACCAAACCAGTTTTAAAGTATGTGTAGGTATTGGGTATATGTATATCTACTACACATACGAGTACTTAATACGCATACAGTACCAATACCAATGCATACCTACATAAAATACGTATAGGTACACTATATAATATAGGTATACTCACCCCAATACCCCCCTTGCCACTCTATAAGAAATAAAAAGAGCACTTTGTTATGGGTCAGGCGTACTTGTATATTGTTTGTGTGATATACGTACTCGTGATCGATCATCTAGTGAAACAATATAATGATAACGATGATGATAGTGACGAGAGGATTATCTATAGCGGTTAACATAAGCGATGTGTGTAGTGAAGCTTACGCAATGGTCAGTGTTTATGACAGTATAGACCTAACTATTGTGTATAATCTATAGACGTAGGTCTAGGTACTTTTTACTCGAACTTGTTATGGTGTATGGATCATAGTGGCTCTTGCTCTTATTCTGTTGAAACTTGTAGTGCTGTATGTACGTGTACACTACGTTTAGGTTTCTTGTGTTACCCTTTTGATAATAGTTTATGACATCAGCATGATACTCATGACACATTTTCTATCCATTGCAAATTCTTCGCTACGTAATCGTCTCGATGACGCACGTTGAATTCCCCAAAAAGGAGGGATTCAAATGTAGGTATGTGGGGACGATTCGTTCGAGGTTAGTTAGGTAGATGGTGAGACTAAACTGACCAATGGTGGAAATTAACTGGGATGGGTTCGTGTTGTGATTATTTATCAAAGAAGTTGTCATGGAATTGAAAAAAATTGTATGAATTTTGTTTCATCCCTCATCTTGTACTCCCCTCCCTTGTTCCTAGCTCCCTGTGAGGTGTCAAGGAAACTACCCTATCTTAAATTTGTCAAAGGAAATCTATTTTGAATTTGAAAAAAAAATTCTAAGTCAGGATTATCATGGAAATTGTTGAAAATGTTTCTAAAATGGTACAAAATTTCATGAAAAATCAGTTCAAATATCGTAAAAATTGCCAAAAAGTTATAAAAATTAATAAAAATGTTGAAATTGTCAAAATTTTTAACAAAAATCTGTAAAAATGTTGTAAAAAAAGGTCTGAAATTTGTCAATAATTTGGTAAAAATTATTGAAATTGTCATATAAATTAATAATAATATAGTTCAAGTAAAAAATGACTGAAAAATCCTAGAAAACTATCGAAAATATTATAAAAATTGTTAAAACTTTCATAAAAATCGTTCAAAAACATCGGAAAAATGAAATTATGAAATGTTTTTATAATTTTGCTGAAATTTTCACAAAAATCAGTAAAGATTTTTGTAAAAATAACGGTTAAAAAGTCATGAAAATTGTAGAAAACTTCATAAAAATTGATGACGATGTCATAAAAATGAAATCTTAAAAATCGTCAAAAAATATTTTTGTAATTTTGCTGAAATTTTCACAAAAATCAGTAAATTTTTTTGTAAAAATAACGTTCCAAGTCACGAAAATCGTCGAAATTTTCATTAAAATCATAAGATAATGGAATTTTCGACGATTTTAATGGTTTATTTTGGACAATTTTTACATTTTTTAGATCGATTTTGGTGAAAAATTTGACAACATTCAAAATTTGACGGCTTTTATTCCTTTTTGGTTATTTTTATTATATTTTAATGAGTTTAATGAAAATCTCATCAAATTTTACCTTGAAATCGGTGAAATTTTCATAAAAATCATTTAAAATATCGTAAAAAAAGGATCAAAACTCAAAGGAATCAGAAACCATCCCTCCCCCCCCTTCCCAACAAAAATTGGAAAACTGCGAGGAAACATTTCTCATTTTCAACAAACTAACAAAAAAAGAAAACATAATTTTTTGAAACTTCAAAAAAAACAATTTCAGCACATTGAAAAAATTTTACAGAAAAAATGAAAATTTCTTAAAATGAAAATTGAAAAATTTCAAATAAAATTTTATAATTTTGAACAGAAATTCAAAAAACAAAAAGCATGTATTTCAAAAATAAGACAAAGAAACAAAAAAAAAATAATAATTTGAAAAAAAATTTTGCGTTGGAAAAAAGAAATAAAATCATAAAAAACATCGAAAATCTTGTGAAAATGATGAAGAAATTCTTAAACACTGTTAAAATATTGTATAAGACCTTGAAATGCCTAAAAAACCTTGCCATCTTTACAAATTTTCATAAAAATCGATAAAAACAACATGAAAATGATAAAAAGTCTGACAAAATGTCTAAAAGCCATCGTCAAAGAGTTGGACAATTAAAATGGACAAAATTTTAGGATTGGCCCTAGCCATTAGACATATCCATGTCAAAAAAATAGGTAAACAAAAAATTAAGAATTCCGTCAAAAATCTTAAAAAATTGCAAAAATTTGCATAACATTTCCCAAAAATTTTCACAATTTTGCATCATTTGTGCGTTATTTTTATGAAAATTTGTGAACACTTATTGCAACGTTTTTTTTGATATTTCAACACTTTAAATTTTTCAACGATTTTTTGGAATTTTTTCACAATTTTTACCTATTTAATTTTCGGTACTTTTTAATGATTTTTTAAAAGTGTCTAAGGAAGTTTTCACTGATTTTTAACAAAGATTTTAAAAACCTAATTCGAATTTCCGATGATTTTTATGGTTTTTTTGGGGGTTGGGAGGGGAGGGGGATTTTCATCATGTTTATTATGATTTTTTAAAATATAAATAAGTGTTGAAACTTTAAAAAATTTTTGTGAATAATTCGTAATTTTTTGATAATTTTTCAAAATTGCCAACATTTTTAGTTTTTTTTTTTACAATTTTAATAATTTTTTCAATAATTTTTATGGAAATTTTCAACTTTTCTAAAAAATTTGTACTACTCTTTTTTTTGAGGTTAAATAAGTAGCTTTTTGCGGAATTTTTATTTTTTTAAATTCGTTTTTTTTTGTAATGACTAGAAGATTTTTTATTTTTGAATGATTTTTTCGAGATCGTTATTTTTCAATTAGTTCAATTTTTTCAAAATTGGTCTAATTATTCTTGAAAGTTTATGATCTGACTTTTTCAACTGCAGAGTTTTGTTGAGGCAAATTTTTTTGCAAAACTCATCTTTTTGCCTCGGAATTTGCAAAATTTTGTTTTTTGCTCGAATAAAATCTGACCAAAAGTAGTTGAAAGTTTTCTGTAAGATTTTAAATGATGTTTATAGAAATCTCAACAACTTTAAATTAATTTTCGACGAATTTACTGATTTTTCGACATTTTTTGAGATGTATTGCTCAATTTTTGTGATTTTTGACCATTTTGACCATATTTTTATCGCTGTTTATGAAATTCCAATAATTTGCATGAGATTTTCAACAATTTTTTCATAATAATTTGCAGCCATTTTTGCAATATTTTTGCAAATTTTAATGGAAATTTGCAACGTTTTTACAAACTTTGAACTATTTTTACAAAATTTCTAATAATTTTCTCTGATTTTCGAATTTGTGACTGAATTAGAGGTTGAGCCAGAAATTCAGCAGGCACTTCAGATAATCTTTAATTTAAAGTAAAATGAATTTTTGAAAACAATTGAGAAATTCAATTCCAGAAATTCAGAAGCACATCAAATGACCTTTAATTTAATTAAAAATGAATTTTTGAAAACTAATACCTAATAATTCTATAAATAATTTTTTCTAGCAATTTTCTCGATTTTTTGTGGTGGTAGAAGGGGTTGGGAATGAGATGTCGGGGGGATGGGAGGACAGAAAATGTAAACTTACAAAAAAAATCAAGAAATTAAATTTCTGAATTTTGGTAGAGAGAAACCTTGTAAAAATTCATCATAATTTTAGTGCGAAGCCCAAAAAGATATCCATGATTAAGAAAAAATTGGACAATTTTTCTTAAAAACAATTTTTCAAATCAATTTGTTTAATATAAAGGTATTTTAAGAACCTCCAAAGTATCCTTTCCGTCTTTCCCCCTTCCAAAAATTATGAAAGAACTGAAATTGCATACGAAAGTGATATTTTTCAATGAAAAATGTATTCCAAATTTTCAGATCGTTTTTGTATTTCTTCAAAATAATATTTGGAATATTTCAAATTTTCTACAATGTTCGAAGGAATCACAACGTATTCTCGTTTTTTTCAAACCTAATCACATTTCGACTGAAATTCACAAAAATCCCAATTCCTAATTAATTATTGACCCAATCCATAAAAATTGTATCGATCAACATTTTAATTAATTTCTTCAACGGTGTCTCCGCCATCATCTTATAATAACAACTTAACGGCTTTGGTCTCTTATCCAAATGACCATCTGCGTCAGCCAAGAAAGAAAACAACATAACTGCGATTTTACCGAGGAAATTTCCAAACTTAATCAGAAAGTCATCAAGTACCGTTGCAACCAGATCGCATCCTCCGGCTACATAATTTGTTCCAGCGCTATCGCATGCACCCGGTGCTACCGTTCATTCATTTATTCGCCAGACTCTCCAGTCAAATACGCAAGGTCAAGCCGAATATTTATTAAAAACGAAATTCTACGTAAAGTCGCCGATGTTGGGAAAAAATTCGCAGATTAGGACATCGGCCTTAGGGCACACAAGCCTACCGGTCACGAGCTGCCTAGGGCATGACGCGGGTATAAAGAGGTAAACTGCAGAGCTCTGGTATAGCTGAGCTGATGTGCGGTAGACGAAGACGAGAAACGACCAAGATGAAGGGCCCGGTCGCGTACACTGTCCGCCTCTCCTAGTGTAGGCGATATGACCTAAAAAACCGCAACTCTTCCTGGTTCAATAACACCGCGTCGAGTACGAGTATTTTCCAACTTACGGTTAGGCCAATATAACGATGTGTATTATACTCGCGGTTACGCGATTGCCTGCCAGTGCCCGAGCCATCGGCGGTGATGCGGTCGTCTCGAGAAGAAGAATGCGAAAAAATTCGTGATGGGTGTGAATTTCTCGGCATGATGGACCGAGCGAGAGTTGGGCAGGTGTCTGGAAATATTCGTAGGGCAGATTTGCCAGTACGACGGAAAACTAGGAAATTTTTCAATTCGGTTCGATGATTGGGTGTCTGGATGATCCATGGGTCGTCGACATGGGTGTTTTTGAAGTTCGCTGTGACGAATAGAGTGTGGCATCCTATGTCAAGGGTATATTCTGCAGCTGTGAGATGTAGCTGGATACTCGAATGACCAATTATTTTTTTCGCTCGCGTCGACTGCATTGCCAGAAAACAAAATCCCGTTACACGGGTTTCGTTTGATCGTGTACCATAATAAAACGATACGTGAGTGCAGAACGTGAAGAAGCGGCATGATGAAGACGAGGAGGGATGAAAAAAGAACCGATTGAAAACGAAGAGTATATCTAGATGTTTACAATTTACATAGGTATTTGTACTGGCCGCGGATACTGGCCACTGGTAGAATGGCAAACATGTTGAACTGTTACTGTTACAGCATTACTTCCGCGTAACGGTTACGAAACTGCATAATGGGCGCGGTGTGACGTGCGGCGATTGCAATTGTTACGCGAAGGCGAAGATGTGATGTGATGCGACGCGACGCCGCTCTTCGATGCATTCTAGTGTATCTGCCGAGGCCGAGAGTACCGCTGCTGTATGGATGGAAAAGAACGTAGAACGCAGAGCGCACAACCGTCTGCGGCAGCGGTCTCTGGTCGAACGGCGAAAAGAAAGTTGCACGCGGCGCGAATCTGTACCATTGTGTGGTAGAGGAACGAGTGAGAAATGCGCGAGGAAGATTGAGATGTTACTTAGCAGAGTCGAGAACTGTTAATTTTCGACAAAATACCGCTATGCTATTAGAGATGGAAGCGTGCAAGTTGCTGTGATGAACGTTGAGATCAATACGAAATTATAGAGAAGAAGAGCCTTCGTCAATTTCCCGTACGGGGGCGTGGGGGAGGAATTTTTGAGATCCACAAAATCGGTTATGTACAAAATTTTACCTACTTATGGCTTATGTTGAAGATGCTACAGGAGTGTACGATTTTCTAAGTGCTTTAGCGCCTTCAATATGATAGATAGGCAAAATTTGTGTATAACCTATTTTGTAGATATTGATTATTACTACCCAAAAGGTTATGTGCGATTTTTGCCTATCTGCTAAATTGAAGGTGCTACATTAGCACTGACATTAGGAGGGTGAAGCGCGAAAGAAAAAATACCTCGAATTTTGACCAAATTTAAGGGAGTTGTTCACATTTATTTGTGGACAAACCATAGAAAATTTTAGACCCCTAACTCGAAGGGGACTGGAGCTAGAGGGCCTCAAAGTGGGGTGACTTTCGAAAAAAACACGATTTTTTGCCACTTTTGTGTAGCACCTCGAGCACACCTCTGAAAAGTTACGATTTGAGTTTTTACACCTCCCCAGACCATTGACCTCGAAATTGGATACCACTTTTCCTACCCTACCAGGGAGTCAAAAAGTTGCAAATTGCTGAAAAATTGAGATTTTTGATTTACAAAAAAAAAAAACCTACTCTTTGCTTGGTACCAAAATTGGGCCTAAAAGTCTCCTATTGATAAAAAAAATAATTTCGATTACAAAAATTGAAAAGTTGGTCAACTTTCAATTTTTGTAAAAAATTGATTTTCACTATGAAAAATTACAAAATTTTAGTTTTTTATAAAAGTTAAAAGTTGGGCACACTGTAATAAAAATTTTTGAATTTTTTCAACTGAAATAATTTTTTGAATCAATAAGCGCCATTTAGGTGCAATTTTGGTATCAAGAAAATTATATTTCATTTTTTTAAAAATCAAAAATCTTGATTTTTCATCGATCTGCAACTTTTTGACCCCCTGGTAGGATAGGAAAAGTGGTGTCTAATTTCAAGATCAATGGCCTGAAGAGGTGTAGAAACTCAAATTTCAACTTTTTAAGGGTGTGGCCGGGGTGCCATGCAGGTGGCACTACCCAAACGTGGCAAAAAACTGCGTTTTTTTTGAAAAGTTACCTCACTTTGAGGCTCCCTAGCTCCCCTCCCCTTTCAGCTATGAGTCTAAAATTTTCTATAGTTCATCCCCAACAAAATATGAACCGCCCCCTTGAATTTGGTCAAAATCCGAGATATGTTTTATTGTAACGCTCCACCCTAAAGTATACATACATCTCAAAAAAGAATTCAAGTGGCCAAAAAATAGAAATTTTGGAAATTTAGATTCCCCCCTTCCCTCTCCTCTCCCTCTTATCACCTTTGGGGGTTTACGTCACAATAACTCCAAAAAAAAGAGTCAAGGTGGTTAAATTAAAAACTATGGATTTTGATACCTCACTTAAACATTTTGAAATTTTCAAGTTTTTCCCCTCCCCTCCCCTCCCAACACCCTTTGGTGTTTTCAGTAAAAATATCCTCAAAAATGAATTCAGCACCTCTGAAAGCTCATGTAGTCACATTTTTGAATTTTCATTACCTACATTATTTTCCATTCCCACTGTGAAGCGTAGAGCCCGCGAACGTTATATTTCCCACGAGAGCGCCGTGGAAAACGTGACATATCCGCTCGCACTTGATACGACAAGTAGTCAGTTTTCATTATTTTTGACGGTGTTGCACCAACCGCAAGCTTTTGAAATTAATATGGTAGAATTATGAATTTATGACTAAATAATACATTTTCTGAAAAAAAAAATGGTGTCTGTGACTCTGAAACTTTTTTTCAAAATGGCGGCTCAAAGTTTTTTAAAAAGCCATAACTTGGTGAAAAATAATCCGAAAATTTTGAAAAATTTTTTTTGGGGTTTCTCCAACCCCCTAGAATCTATTTCTAAAAAACATGAAATTTTTATCTCCATTTGGAGAAAAACAAGAAAATTAAGACTATAAAACACATTTTGGCCCCTCCCTTCTAAAATAACTGAGGCGGGGGTCCAAAATTTTTATTAAAATTTTTTCTCATCATGGTTGACCTTTTGGCATAGGTTTCGTCGAAATTGAAGTCGGGGGCCAAATTACCATGCTTACCTGGGCTATACCTACCCTTTCAAAAAAAAAAATGAGCAAATTACGAAAAATACGTAAAAATTGAAGGTTTCTGCCCCTGCTTCAAAATGGAATGATTAGAATCCTATCTTCTAAGAAGAATGACTCCTCACCATTGCAGAATAGGAAATAAATTGCAGAACAAAATATGATGAATTTTTAATGCTCTACAACTTTTGTTTCATGTTTTTTGTCGTATCTTGATTTTTTTTGCTGCAACGTAATTTTTTTGAGGACACCCCGTTGAAAAAATTTCCTAAATTGAAGATACGAAAAAAAGTTTCGAACAAAAGTTGTAGAACGTTAAAAATCAGTAACTTTTTATTCTATAATTTTTTTTCCATCTTGAAGTGAGGAAGAACTATTCTTTTAAAAAAGAAAATATTCTGTCATAATTGTGAGATTTTCCTACTTGCTACCTGGAAACTGACTTCTGATTCGAGTTCAAGAGGTCCGAGTTAGCTAAAAAAAGGTATTATATGTCAATCGATTAGAGGTATTAGGGTTACGAAATGAGAAACTGCGATTTAATGCTAATTCAGGCAAAAAATTGGGCATTTGATGCTGAGCAAATTTGGCAATTGCGAGAATTCCTGACTATATATTTCTGGAAATTAACTTCGAATTTGGGTTCAAGAGGTCGAATTATGATAAAGACGTGTTTCTTGACTCAATTGATCATCCCTACAAGGCTCAAAAAATGAAAAATTGTGATTTTACTTCGGTTTTTACAAAAATTGATAATTTTCTGCTACATAAATTTTACGGTTGTGCCACTTCTCTGCTTTCAATCGAGAAAATAATGACAGATTTGAGTTTAGGAGGGTTGAATTATATGGAAATGATACCAAACACACTCCTACCCCTTTATATTTACAAATAAGGGTGTTTCCACCACTATAAAAGCCCCTTCTGTTCGCTACCTAAGGGCAATTTTTGATGCGCTTCTTCCCCAAAATTTTTTTTGATTCATACTAAAAGAAAATGCATAAGAACCTCCCCCCCTCGGACACCCCTCAATATAAATTTTTCCAAGTTCAAAAATCAACTGATAACTGAGCACTTTATAAAAATGTTCAAAACTAAAAAAGTCATAATTTCTAAAATTTTCCAAGCCCAAAAAAATTGTTTAAAATCTGAAAAAATTTTCAACTCCAGAAAATTTAAAATAGCTTATAACAAAATATTTGAAAGTCAGCTTCTAAAATTTTCCAAGTTCAAAAAGTTCAAAATTTTTGTCTGGTAAAATATCTAAAATTCAGCATTATTCTTGAAATTTTCCAAGTTCAAAGAGTCAGTAAAAATCTGAACATTTTTCCAAGCCCAAAAAAGTCTGAAACATGTTTAAAAGTCAGCGTGACGGAATTTCGTGAAAAAATTCGCGTCTTTTTTGAAGGTTTGGTCATCGCAAAAGCGTTTTCTATGCTAAAAACCAGATGTCAATTCGTGTGTAAGAAACACGAAAAATCGTCAAATTGAGGAGATGGTGGCACCTCCTGCTCCCTAAGATGGAAATATGAGGACCTCGAATCCTCGTTTATTCTTACAGTGGCCCACATAGAAAATCAATGATTTTGAAAAAAAACAAAAAAAAACGTTGTCTGCAAAAATATCGAAAACTAAGCTCACTACAAAAATCGAACTACTTGAAAGCAGAAAGAGAATTTCAAGCTCTACAATTTTGATTCTTAGCATTTTTTTCGTAGGACCCTTAAATTGGCCAGAAAATTCATGTTTATGGGATTTTTTTCATTTTTAAAACCATTGACTTTGTACTTGAGTTGGGAAATTAACCCAAGTACAAAGTCAATGGTTTTAAAAATGAAAAAATTTCATAAACATGAATTTTCTGGCCAATTTAAGGGTCCTACGAAAAAAATGCTAAGAATCAAAATTGTAGAGCTTGAAATTCTCTTTCGGCATTGAGAAGATAGTTTTCTGCTACGAGGCTTAGTTTTCGTGATTTTCGCAGTCAAAGTTCGTGATGTAAAAAATTCATATAAATTGTGAACTTTGATTGCTAAAATCACCAAATCTAAGCCTGATAGAAAAAAACTAACCTGTTAGTAAAAAAAAGAGAATTTCAAGCTCTATAATTTCGATTCTTAACATTTTTTTCGTGGGACTCTTAGTTCGGCCAGAAAATCCATGTTTTTAAATAAAAAACATACGATTTGTTTTTTTTCATTTTCAAAACCATCAACTTTTTCTGTATGGGCCACCTTTTACATCTTATTCAACGGGTTATACTACACGAATATCGTATTGAAAACTCGATTCTGGCTGCTCCCTTTGATTTAGGGGAGGGGGGCCTCAATTTTTGCGTATTTTTCGTAATTGGCGCCAAATGGAGAATTTTTTTATTTGAAATTTGGGGCACTTTCGGCAATTAAATGTGGAAAGTGATTACGAATTCGTGTTGAGGGAAATCGGAATCTGTACAATCGACTCCAAAAACATCAAAATTGTTCACCCCTGCTTCACAGGGGCGGTGCTCGTACCTCAAAAGTTCCTTCCCCAAGCCTCCTATGAGGAACTGAAAAGACCTCCTGTTCTCTAAAACTTCATTTTGGTCTCAACCTATCAACATTCATCATACCAACTTTCTTGTTTCTATCATTAATAGCGGAATTTCTCAGTTCGCAACTCTGCTACATCTGAGGAGCCTCGAGATAACCGTTACGAGTTCAACATAATTATGTACGCGATTCGCAGTCTACAAATTAACCGCTTTGTCGCTCGAGCTGGCTTTGTTTCGCCTCAAATAATACCACGATGGAGCATCGCCGAGGTATAAATAACCAGCAACTATGTATTTAGAAGTAATTAAATATCAGCGTAAGAGAAACATAATGAAGCCAGATACCAGAAGCTCGGCGGTAGAGCTTCCTTCTGTTGATCGTCGCCCGTTGGCAAATTAGGTACCATTTGCTACTGGTCTTTTATACTGTGTATAGGTTTTGCTACGAGCCGATCAAGGTTTTGTTCGAAGTTTTTAATCGAGTTGCTAGATCATTAGCTACTTGTATAATGTGTATTTAGAATACGTACCTGTAGGTGCTCACATATACTCACACCTCGATACTTGATTCGCGTGTTATGGTTTATTATTATTATAACCAGAGGTACGAAAACAACCATCGATGAGGTGGTGAATGAAAAAAAAAAACAGAAATACTTTACACATACGTACCTACGGATATCCATAAATAAAATTTCGTTAGCGAAAAAAACCGGTAAGGTAGGAATGGATATTTTTTATTTTTAAAAATTCCGTCACTTTTAGGATGGAAAATTTTGATGCAAAAACAAAACCTCGTGAAAGCGTTGAACTCAGCGTTGATCCATTGAGAATTGTAAACGGAAATGAAGGCGGGAGTTTGGGTAAAATTACTCATTAAAAAAATTTGTTATTTCATTTGGAAAAATACTTGAATGATGCCAGCATAAGTATTTGCTGGCTAGATGGAAAAGGGAGGAAGAGGGTGTGGTAAAAATAACTTTTCTTTTTTTGACGTATTGGAAAGTTCAAGTTGCGCACTCGATTCACGTGCCAATATTTTCCATTTGATATGCGTCAGTAGCGGAATGGTTCAGATTTCCAATTTTATTCGAGTTTTTAATTACCATTGTTTGAAATTCACATGTTAATGACATCCTGTGCTCAGTCTCAGAATAAAATTGTGTTTCCTTGCATCTGTTCGAAAAAAATAGGGAGAGGGGAAAGGAGCGAGGAAAAAAAGCAAAAGATCCATTTTTAAACCTTCCAGCTCAAAATACATCAATGAGATTTCTTCAATTTCATTCTTCAAAAACAATTCATCGTCTATTTCGAACCCTTCACTTGGGATATAATTTTTTCAATTTTTGAGATACCATTTGCTTTATTGATTTTTTCTCATTTATTTTAACCAATCACATTCAATCCTTGAAGAGAGGTAGTAGAATATTAAAAATTACAAAGGTGAATAAAACATTTCTCAAGGTAAGCTAAATAAAGGTTGGAAATGTGTACAAATTCAAAATGAAAGTCTTCTGAAAAAATTATATTTTTTCTCTTTTTCGAATCTGCGTTTGTAATTTTCACGAATGAATAAAATTTTGTCATTGAAGAGGGGAGAGGTTCCCCCGTTCAATCGGGTCCATGGTTCGAAGTTGAAATTTTAATTTTTAAGTCTTGGAAATGTCGGTTTTTCGTCTCAAAACTGATCCAAAGATTAATTTTTCGGTGTAAATTAAATTGTTTAGTCAACTCTTCGGATTTTGATTGATTTTGAGTTGAAAAAAAAACTTTAACTGCAGAAATCTGAAAATCTAAGCCTCCTAGAAAAAAACTAATTTTATGAAATAGAAAGAGAATTTCAAGATCTACAATTTTGATCCTTATCATTTTTTTCGTAGGACCCTTAGTTTGGTCAGAAAATCTATGTTTATGGGAATTTTTTTTCATTTTCAAAACCATTGGCTTTGTATTTGGGCTGATTTCCAATAAAAATGAATTTTCTGGCCTAACTTAGGGTCTTACGAAAAAATTGCTAAAAATCAAACTTGTAAAGCTTAAAATTCGCTTCCTGCTAACAAAACCATCGACCTTCTATGTGGGCCATCCTGTATGTTTAAAAATATAGAAAGAAAACACGAACAAAAGTCAATTTGAAATTTTTTCAAGTGAAAATGGAAATTTTGGCAAATTTTTTGAACAAAATTTCGTAGCTTTCTGAATTTTTCGACTTGAAATTCGATCGTATCAATTTGCCGTCAAGCTTTTGTCAACACCCCCTTTTCCTTCAGTCGATTTATGGAAGGGGAAAATATCTATTTTTATCGATCATAGATCTTCCATTTGCAGAGTGATGAGCATTGTATATTTTGAGGGTTTTTTTTCGGATTTCAAAAGCAGATTTGAAATTTTGACCGAAAATTTCCAAAAATTGATAATTTTGTCAAATTGAAAAAATTTTATACACGATTTGAATACCTACGAAAATGTTGAAATTAGGTTTTTTCAGCTAAAAAGGTCTTTTTTTGCAGGGAAATAAAATTAAAAAGGCAATTATTTTGTGTATTTATATTTGGGCCGGGGGGGGGGGGTTGAATTGTTTTTTGCTGCTTATGGAATGAGTTCTCGATCTAAAAATTATATCAACATCATCTGGATTTAATTTGTAGGTACCTAGAGCTAAATCTATTGTACAATGCTTCTCAAACAAACCCAAATACATGGAGAAAAGGGGACGAGATTTTGAAATGAACTAGCGGAAGTCGGTCTTGAGGATTTTAAAAACTCGGCAATGAAATTTTTGGCCCTCATTAGTAAAAAACTGCAATTCATGTTTTTACAAATTTCAATTTGATGGTCGTCACATTTTTGATTTTGTTTGACTCATTTTCAATTGAATTGAGAATTTTTGAATTTGGAAAATTTCACCTACGATGAGTTTAAAAAATCAAAAAATTTTGATTTTCTTGACATTTCGATAAGTGACGTATATTGAGCTGAAAACTGTCCAAATATCGATTTTAGGCACATTCGTTATCTGAAAGGGAGTTGTGGGTTTCCAAATTGGCCTTAATTGGTAATTTAAAAAAAAAATTGTAAAAAATGGGAAAAATTGACGAATTTGATACTAACTCAGATTCATAATATCTATGGTCTCTTTGAAGATAATTATATTGAAAAAACGGAAGATTTTTCGATCAAAAATGGCTATTTTTAGGATGAAAAATTGTGAAAAATGGAGGTTCACGTGAGAATGTTCCATCTTCATGAAATTTTTTGAAAAAATTCCCTGAATAATGTAGTTTTGAATTTGTTATTTCGAAAATGGAAATTCCAATTCAAAAAATATGATCTCGAATTTGAAATAACGAATCTGATTCTTGACAAGAAGATATTGAACCAAAATTTATTGAAAAAAACAATTTTAAATTTTCGAGCTCCAAATTCGAGAGGGAGAGGAAAAAGTATTTAAAAAAAAATGTTGCTCTTGTTTAGGTATTTCAGATTTGAATATGAAATTTGAACCTTTTTGTTCCTTAGAGGGGGAGAGGGGTCCTAAGAACCAAATTTTGGCATTTTTCACCCCTTCTCTCAATTTTTAAAACGGAATCAAAATAAGATGATAAAAAATAGAATAGTAAGACTTTATCAATTTAGAGAATAGGAATCACTGAAGAAGTGGAGAAAACTAGTTGACTCTCGGTATGATCCATCGTACATACAATTTTGAAAAAATTCGGTCAAGAAATTGATAACGAAAAATAGCTCTTAGAACCACTGAACAGAAAGGGTTAAAAGTGAGGCGATTTTATCATCGCCTTTTTACTACATTAGACCTGTTTTGAAATTCTCTGACAATGGTCCATTACTCCATTCAAATCACATTCATCTTTCGGCTATAATCTTTGAGAATTTCAGCCATCCCACTGCATCAATGGAGGACCACAGTCAGCATTTTATACGCGCGAAAATGCGTAATTAAGGCAACGATTTCCATTGAACGAGAACCTGCATCGCTAATTCGACATGTGCGACACGAATTTCACTATCGCAGACCTTGAACGTGAAATCACCAAAGTGGTAGATTCGTGAAAGTTTTGTTTATTATGTAGGACTTCGTTTACTTGCTCGTATTCGTGCTAATGCTCGTATAGGTTCTGCGATAGTAGATTAGGTGCTTGCTATACATATATATCTATTATCTGCATATAACGTTCAAATGTATCTGTAACATGAAAATTGATATATTATAATATCTATTTCCAGAACGATAAGGTCGTATTTTTAAAACTCTCGGGTTGGATTTTTATTAGTTTTTTGAAAATTAACCTATTATTGATAGGTATGGCTTATTTTAACTGATTTTTTAGAATTGAAAAATCATTGACCTGACGGTTTATTTAAATTTTCGTCTAGACGATAAGTCTTGTAATAATTGACCGGATGAGCTGAAAATTTTATGAAAGGTCAAGTGCAATTGGGAATGGAAATCTGTGGAATTCGAAAAAAAATCGATGAACCGGTTCTCGAGATATTCACGATTGAAATTTTCAAACAGCTGTAGCGCCATAAATAAAGCATTTATGGAAAATTTGTAAATAACCTTTTTGATAGTATTTTTAAAGGAGCATAAAAAAGGTTATATACTATTTTAATTTTTATGAACCGGTTCTCGAGATATTGGTGATTGAAATTTTCAAATACCTCTAGTGCCTTAAATATTGCAGTTAGGTGAAAATTGCACATAACATTTTGTATAGTATTTAAAAGGGTCAACATAAAAGGTTATATACAATTTTCATTTTTGTGAACCGGTTTTCGAGATATTCTTGATTGAAATTTTCAAATACCTGTAACGCCAAAAATAAGGCATTTATGGAAAATTTGTAAATAATCTTTTTAATAGCATTTAAAAAGACCAACATAAAAGGTCATATACTATTTTCATTTTTGTGAACCGGTTCTCGAGATACTCACGATTACAATTTTCAAATACCTTTACCGCCAAAAATAAAGCATTTATGGAAAATTTGTAAATAACCTTTTTGATAGCATTTGAAAAGACCAACATAAAAGGTCATATATTATTTTAATTTTTGTGAACCGGTTCTCGAGATATTGCCAATTGAAATTTTCGAATACCTCTAGCGCCTTGAATTTAGCATTTACGTCAAATTCCTAAATAACTTTTTTGGTCGAGTTTGAAAGGACAGACAAAAAAGGTCATATACTATTTTTATTTTCGGGAACCGGTTCTCAAGATATTGGCGACGATATAATTTGCTTTTTTCCAAAATTCAGATTTCGTTACAATTAGTCATCCGAGGTAAAATTTTCAGACTTATTATAAAATTGACAGTAATAAAATCAGTTTTTCTAATGCATTTGCTGCGTTAGAGTTTTTTTACTCGTTTTATCATACCTTCCTCTAGGATTCTCGTTTGAAATATCATATTGAAAGGTTTCTTAGCTACGTATTAAAATTTCATTCTGTTTTTCTTGGCTCTAACGCTTCCCTTTTCCAATATTTACGAGTCATTCGGGTGTTTGATCTCGTATTCAATATAATAAAATTTAGTTCGCTTTCATCAAAAAAGTAGAATTTTATAATGACTCCAATTTATAAAACTTGACCAAAGTGCACTTGTATATCCTACCTAATCGAATGACAACATTTTACCAACAAATGCTACCTATTTTATATTCAAAATTGTTGAATTTAATTCACCTGCTCACGATCGAACCAGAATCCCATACCCATGCTACATTTTATCTTAAGGTTATGATAAATGCTATAGAAATTGTTATCGAGAATAAGCGTAGCGATGGTTGTATGGCAGTGGCAGCGGCGATAGTCGAGTGCCAAGTTTCACTGACTAGGTTTAAGCTATATGATGTGGTATGTGTAAGTGTATATGTGCGTACGCGTATACGAGTGAAAGGTTACGAAAAATCTCCAATGTTATTCTCTAACGTAGTAAACATTAAATTCACTTTTACCTTCGATATATTCTAATTATATATAATGAAAGTAAATGAAAGTTCTTTCTATTACCTATACCACTACTTCTACTACTACTACGTTGACGACGACGTTGTGTGCACAGGTATCTACATTCGTTGTCATTTTCGCAAGTCTTAGCTGTGCCTGTGCGTTTATTAACGTTTTCTCATATAACCTTTTTATATGTATACGTACTAGTACTACAAGTATAGCATGGACTAGTGATGGTATTTATCTATCTACGGTACATGCTACGTACCGTATTATGTACGAGGATTATTATTAAATTCTTATTACTCGTATTTGGTTTGGTACTGATATAATTAATGGCTTGTGATGAGTACCTATTATACAAATTCATAGTGGTACGAGTATTAGAAAATGATAATTGATCGAACGACTTCCTAACCTAAGCGTAAACCTATTGGCAATGGCTTGTTTGCTACTTGAATTGAAATTGGTGATAAGGTGGCCTTTTCTTTAGCTGTTCAGCGAGCTAATTTTGGTTTATTTGCTGGAATTGTATTTGAAGCAGTTGTTTTGATGAGGGGAATGAGCAGAGAGATCATGGCACTGAGTTTTTTGAGTAGGGGATCAGATTAAATCGAATTTTAAATGAAATAAAAGTTATTGTTTCAAATTGAAATCTTTCGACTTTCTTTTATTAAAATTGAAAAAAAAATTGAAAGGAAATTAGAAATTCAACATTTAGATCTGGATAGAAAAGTTCGAGAAAATTTTAATTAGATAAGAATTTTGAAGAAAAATGAAATTAGCGAAACAACCTATTCCATTGACATAAATCTGCTAAATTTTTGAGCTAAAAAATTTAATTTGAAAATGATTCAATAATTTGATTTTAAAAAATCAGTAAAAGAGGTCACACTGGTGGCAGATTGTGAGTGGGCTACGTATGATTTGATCCAGCTTGAGTCATTTCGAGCTCAAGTAGGTCCAAGTCCAACTGTTCATTTTTTCACAAATACAGAAGCAAAATTCAGTGGAAATTGTCCAAATGTAAAAATAATCCAAATTTCTTCGGTACAAATGTTGAAATTTTCCATAAAAATCACTAAGAAATACTAAAAAAAAAATAGTTAAAAAGTCATGAAAACTGTTGAAAATGTTTTTGAAAATGTCAAAACTTTCACACAAATCAGAAAAATATTTTCGAAACAGTTGAAAAATCATTAAAGCCGTCGAAAATGTCCTTAAAATATTTCCTAGGTAAATCTTCATAAAAAACATTAGATAACGTGATTTTTGAATTTTTTTTCAATCCCAAAAAGAGCTGTTTGAATTCTCAAAAAAAAAAAAAAATTTTTTCAAGTCCATCTAAGTTCAAAATAGAAATTTTTTAAAAATCAAGGAAAAGGCATTCTGAAAAAATATCTGAAAGTCAATGTGATTTCTGAGTTTCTTTGAATGTAAAAAATCGTTTAAAATCTCAAAAAATTTTCAAGTTCGAAAAGTCAGAATCTCTGAAATTTTCTGTAAGTTCATTAGAATTTTTTTTTTAAATTTAGATAAAAGATTTCCGACTGAATGTCGGAATTTCAAGTTGATTTCTGAATTTTTCCATGTCCAAGAAATCATTTAAAATTTCAAAAAAATTGTCAAGTCCAAAAAAGTCGGGCAAAATGTGTAAAAGTCAGCGCGTCGGAATTTTGTCTAGTTTTTCGCAGATGGGCTCATCGCAAAAGCCTATCTAAAAAAAATTAAAAATTTTTAAAATGTCGTACAAATCCTGGAAAAAGGTATTCATTGAAAATATTGAATTTTTCATACATTTCTATAAAAAAATCAGTAGAAAATTATCGCAAAGATAATGAAAACTTGATTAAATTCGTCGAAAAAGTTACTGAAATTTTCAAAATTTTCACAAAAATAATTGTCAAAACAATCAATTACTAAAATCGTCCAAAGTTTTTAGAATTGTTGAAATTGTCTCAGAAATTGGAAAAAATAGGTTTCGAAGTTCATAAAAATTGTTCAAAAATTTTTTAAAATTCAGGGTGTCTACCGAGCACGAAAAACACGAAATAACGAAAAAAGCACACATACGGAAAATGAGCACGAAATGACGAAAAACGCACGAAATTTTGATAAAATTGATTAAATTTTCTTCAATTGATATTATTTAAATTAAAAAAAAAGGTAAAATTTCAGCTTTGAATGATTTTTTTGCAAAAATTTTCGCTCGGACTCAATAAATTCATATTAATCTTTTAATTAAAATAACGGATATTTTTCAAAATTGTACATGTAATTGGTTTCCAGGGGAGGGGAGAGGGAGAGAATCAACGGCCGTCATTTTTGTGCATTTTTCGATTATCTATCGACCAATTTTATTTTAAACGTTTTTTGGGTTTTTTGCTCCGAACTCTCTTTTTATAAAAAAACTAAAAATTATCGAAAAAGTACACAAAATGAATAATGGGAGGAGGGGGTTAATGCTAAAACCTAGAAAGGGAACAATTTAAAATTCACGAATTTAAAAAGAAATAGCACGAAAAAGACGAAAAAACACGAATTTTTATTTTTGCAATTTGGTAGAAACCCTGTAAAATTGCTTAAATTTTCATAAAAATTCATGAAAAATTCGGAACAGGTAAACTAAATTATCGAAAATATTGTCAAAATTGTAAAAAAATTCATAAAAACCTTGAAAAATTATGCAAAAATGATTAAAAGTCTCATTTTTCGTAAATTTTGAATAAAAATCAGTAAAAAAAGTCATAAAAATGGTGAAAAAAATCATGAAAATTGCCAAAAATATTGTCAAATTTTTTCAAAATGAAATAAAAATCATGAAAAATACAAAATTACAACTTTGACCGTTGTTCCAATGATTTTTACGAAAAATCTATCAATTTTTATAAGATTTTCAGAAGTTTTTATAACAATTTTTTACAACATTTTCGAAAATTTTCAGAACCATTTTCATTTCTTTTTCAACGAGTTTTAATGAAATGCATCAACAATTTTTATAACATTTCTAGTGGTTTTCGTAAAAATTTCGACTTTTTCAACAATAATTTCAAATTGTACAAAAATTAACAATTTTTCTGAAAATTCTCTGTAAATTTCAATTTCCAAAACTTAAAAATTTGGGGGAGAGGGGGGTTGGTGTTCAGAAGAAAAATTAAAATTTTCAACTTATAAAACTTGAAATTCGATCAAAAGAGTGAAAGGGACCCCCCCCCCCCCTTCCCAATAAAGGAACAAAAATTGAAGATAAAATGAATCGAATAGAAAGTAAAATTTGACTACAGATGGTTCAAAAATTGAATAATACGAAAATTTTGGAAAAAAATCACGCTAGTGCTCAAATTTTGAAAATTGACCTAAATTTGCAAAAAAATAAAATTTCAAAAAAATTAAAAGGAAAATAAGAAGTAATTTCAGCTAAAATTCTGCCAAAAAAATGAAATTGACTTAAGAATTGGAATTTCAACCGAAAAATTGCATAAAATTACTCTAATTTTTTCCAAGTTGGAAGATATTGTTTTCGTCAAATAAAACTCAAAAATGAGTAAAAATACAAAAAAAGCGTTGAAAAAAAAGAACTGCCAAATAAATAAAAAAAAATTGGAGAAATAAAATGTTTTGCTATAAAATCAGAAAATAAAGTGGAAATTGAATTAAATCAGCGATAAATCATTGTTGACATTTCTTGCGAAGGGAGGGAGGGGGAGGAAGGGAGGGCTAGAAAGTAGAATTTTTGACTCGGAAATTTTACCATTTGAGAAAATATTTTCAACTTTTGTAATTTTTTTGAGTAAGAGATCAAATTGTCTGATTCCTTCTTCGACGTTTTTTAGACCGACCCAAAAAAAAATAACTAAACTAAAAATTTCGTTAAATATTTAAAAAATTGCAGATTTTACCACAAAATTGTTCAAAATTAAGCTTAGTATACGAGTGAAAATGAAGTCATTAAAATTTCGCGAAAGGAGGCCAAATTCTTGTATTTTTTATAGGTAGGGCAGACACATGTCAGATGCCTGAGACAATACACGTATCCCTGAGGGTATCTAATTCGCAGAAATCGTATTCGATGACTATGCACCATGGTATGCTTTATAATTTGACTGATTTGACTGCTGAATGAAAATTACATCGAGATATTTTATTTTATTCGCACTCCAGCAACTTGAACAAATGATGAGTATGTTCAATCTATACATTTTTCTATTCATCGGGGTGAAGATGGAAGGAGAGGGGGCAGGGGAGCTTGGTAATTATATATTTATTTTTTAATTGAAATTTACGTAAATTTTTGGGAGATATTAAAACGTAGAAATGGTGCTGAAATAAATACGTGAATTTAATAAAATCGTACTTTATGCCAGCTCATATCCAATTATCAAAAAGTATACGTTTTGCACCGTTAATCAAAGTTCAACTTTAATAATTCGCTTTGTGTCGATACCAAGTCACTACAATGGAAAAAATATCGCCCGAGGGAAAATTGCTCAAGCACGCCAAAAAAAAAGAAAGAAATTGTGCAAAAAATTGTCTTTATTGTTTTATGGTTGCAATTACGCGTATTTGTTTCGTGTATGTAAACATGATGGCGCGGTGTGTGGTACACCGTTGAATTATTTTTTGTTTGTTATAGTTTCTTTATTTATTTACTCACACCCCGGACGTCTCGTCGCGATGAAAATTCGTCAACTCCAAGTTCAAGTGTTTCGGTAATAAGGCACAAGCGCGACTAGACAAAGACAAATTTTTAATAATTTATCAACGTTTTGGTGCAACTTGCCAACCATGACCTGAAAACGTTATAAAACATCAAACGTTTGATTAATTAACAATGAGAAATTAATTTATGGTCTTGTCAAATGGCAAGACAAAAGTATAAGTACATATGAGTAAAAAAAAAATAAAATAAAACTTGCGCGCGTAATATTGTGTGTTAATTTTACGCGTAAATAATAATCTACGCCTTCGAAAATTTTTATTGAGTAATTGTTTATTTTTTTACGTGCACGCAAAATAAGTAAAACGATACGGTACGTCGCGTCGAGGTGCAAAATTTTAACCATTGACGTTGGCTCCTGCTTGGTGTAGCGTGCAAAATGGACGTAGGTACATGTAAAGTCAATTGGGGAATCTTTACTTTATATATCCAAGGTGTCATTTGCTTTCTTGACGTAGATAGGTGTACTTAAGTACTTAGTATGTGAATATTGATGCCTATATTTAGACATTATACCATCAGTTACACATCCATTTACCTATCTATAACATAATTGTACCATTTATTTGGATTTTCTGTCCAAAAAGGACATTTTCCAGTTGAGTAGCCAGGATTTCTTCAAGGAGGAGGCTAACATTGGAGGTGAGTGATGGGAGGGGGTTATTGAACCATGTGTAGTAGGTTCGGTATTGACTGGTGGTCTCTCATCAATTTAGCCAGACAGTCATTCAAGGGGATGTAATGAAAAAACTATGATTTTTATGTGAAGTTTTATAAAATATACATTATTCAGCCAAAACAAAGCAAGGACGAAAATTTTGCGAAAAAAATCATTCAAAACCTAGAATTTCGCCATACGTAACGGAATTACTTGAAGATGACTTAAAGACATTTTGCCGGACTTTCTTGGACTCAGAAAAATTTAGACTTTTTGAACTTGGAAAATTGACTTTTAGATATTTCATCAGACTTTTTTGGACTTGAAAAATTTTCAGAGATAATGCTAACTTTTAGACATTTTGTCGGAAAAATAATTTAGACTTTTTGAATTCAGAAAATTTTAGAAATCAGGGTAATTTTCCGATATTTTGTCAGGCAGACTTTTTGGATTTGGAAAATTTCTGATATTATGCTGACTTTCAGACATTTTGTCAGACTTTTTTGAACATAAAAATTTTTTAAGAATTTAAATGAATTTTTGGACAAGAAAAATTTCAATTTTATGGGCTTAAAAAATTTCAAGAAAGTTCAAATCAGACATTTTCTATGACTTTTTTGAATTTGGAAACATTTTCTGATTTGTACTGATTTTTTGTGCTTGGAATTGAATTTCGAACATTTTTGAAAAAAATTCTATCACGAAATTCAATTACGAAAATTTATTACAATGATTTTTAGATATTTTGTCTGACTTTTTTGGACTTGGAAAATTTTTTAAAATTCAAATAAACTGTTATTTTTAGTTAAAATTGTCAGTTTTTTGTCAAAATCATCATTTCTTGTTATTCTTAATTTTTTGGTCTCAACTAGCTGTCATTTTTTTTTCAAAATTGTCAATCTGTGTCAAAATTGTAATTTTTTTAGTCAAAATCATCGTTTCTCGTCATTTTTAATTGTAGTCCAAATTGTCATTTTTTGGTCAAAATCATTATTTTTGGTCAAGACACCTATTTTTAGTCAAAGTTGTCATCATCATTTTTAGTCAAAATCACCATTTCTCGTCATTTTTCATTTCTTAGTCCAAATTGTCATTTTTTGGTCAAAAGCGTTATTTGTAGTAAAAATTGTCATTTTTTAAATCAAAATCATCATTTTTGGTCAAAATCATCATTTTTAGTCAAAATCACCATTTCTCGTCATTTTTAATTTTTTAGTCCAAATTGTCATTTTTTGGTCAAAATCATTATTTTTGGTCGAGACACCTATTTTTAGTTAAAGTTGTCATCATTTTTAGTCAAAATCACCATTTCTCGTCATTTTTCAGTTTTTTAGTCCAAATTGTCATTTTTTGGTCAAAACCCGTTATTTGTTGTGAAAATTGTCATTTTTTAAATCAAAATCATCATTTTTAGTCAAAATCATGATTTCTCGTAATTTTTCATTTTTTAGTCGAAATTGTAATTTTTTGGTGAAAATCGTCATTTTTGGTCAAGACTGTCATTTCTCGTAATTTTTAATTTTTGAGTCCAAATTGTCATTTTTTGGTCAAAATCATCATTTTAGTCAAAATCACCATTTCTCGTCATTTTTCGGTCGAAATCATCATTTTTGGTCAAGACTGTCATTTTTAGTTAAAATTGTCATTTTTTGTCAAAATTACCAGTTCTCGTCATTTTTCATTTTATAGTCCAAATTGTCATTTTTTGGTCAAAATCATCATTTTTAGTCAAAATCATCATTTCTTGTAATTTTTCGTTTTTTAGTCCAAGTTGTCATTTTTTGGTCAAAATCATCATTTTTGGTCAAGACTGTCATTTCTCGTAATTTTTAATTTTTGAGTTCAAGTTGTCATTTTTTGGTCAAAATCATCATTTTAGTCAAAATCATCATTTTAGTCAAAATCACCATTTCTCGTCATTTTTTGGTCAAAATCATCATTTTTGGTCAAGACTGTCATTTTTTATTAAAATTTTCATTTTTGGTCAAAACTGTTATTTTTAGTGAAAATTGTCATTTTTTAAATCAAAATAATAATTTTTAGTCAAAATTATCATTTCTCGTCATTTTAAATTTTTTAGTCCAAATTGTCATTTTTTGGTAAAAATCATCATTTTTGGTCAAGACTGTCATTTTTTGTCAAAATTATAATTTTTGGTCAAAATCATCATTTTTTGTCATTTTTCATATTTTAGTTCAATTGTCATTTTTTGGTCAAAAGTGTGATTTCAAAATAGAAATTGTCATTTCAATGTAGAAAGTGTCATTTTTGGTCAAAATCTCCGTTTTTCATCAATTGTTTTTTTTGTCCAAATTGTGAATTTTTGGTCAAAATTGTCATTTCAAGGTAAAAACTGTCACTTTTTATCAAACTCGTCATTTTTGGTAAAAACATCATCTTTTGTTAATATTGTCATTTTTTTGATTATTTGCTGTCAAAATTGCCATTTTTGGTTAAAATTGTTGTTTTTTGTCAATTGTCATTTTTTTTTGTCCAACTTGTGAATATTTTAGTCAAAAATGTCATTTCAAAGTAAAAATCATCTTTTTGCTCATTTTAGTTTTATTCAAAATTCTGATGTTTCAAAAAGTCTGACAAAATGTCCAAAGTTGAAAATGTCAGCGTTATGGACGCACAGATACGTCATGGATTTTCTAGCAAAACGTCTAAAAGTCACCCTCTGAATGATATTAACTTTGGATATTTGAAAAGTCACGAAAAATCTTAGCTTTACGAACAAATGGACAGACGGACACGTTGTGAATTTTATTAATACGGAATGGGTAGTATGAAAATGGCGGGGATTTTTTTCCAACATTTCAACAGTCATGGGAGGCCATGGCCCCCTTGGCTACCCCATTGACATTTTCATTTAATCAGAAAATAATCTCCTCGTTCTCTTTCCTTATTAAAATTCTGATTCATCAACTTCACGTACACGTATTTATATATTGATACTTTCAAATCAAGACGTAGCTAAAATACGAATAAGTAAACGTGTAGTATGTTTACATATACATCTGTACAGCGAAGACAGGTTAATTGTGTGCCAAAGACGGTAGTGATGAGCTTAAAATGTTAACGGTATGAGTCACTTACATAACTTGATTGTTTATAAATTGTGTATACAAATCTTACGAGTATACTTGACTTATCTTCGAAGATTACCTGTTCTTTAACAAAGTTCAATGTACGATGTCCGACTCGTAAAGATTGGACGATTCGTCATAATTTGGCAAACTTGATCCAGTTTTTTGAGATTAAGTACGTGGAATAAATTTCGATTTGAAACGAGAGGATTTTAAAATAATTATTTTTAATTTTTAGATAATTTTTTCAAAAATCCCCCAAAAAAAATTTGTAGCTCACACATACCAAAAATTGAAAAATTTGTAATTCGAGATTATTTCGAAATAAGGAAGAAAAAATCAAGTTATTGGTTCAATTTTGACCTTTTTTAATCGATGTATTTTGGTTTTTCATAAATTTTGGAACCTGCAATTAAACGAAATCAAAATTTTCTTCATTTTTAATGGTGAAAATCGATTTTTGCAAAAATTGAAAGTTGGTAAGACTGCAATGAAAAATTTTCAATTTTTTTAATCGAAATAATTTTTTGCATCAATAGGGGCCTTTTAGGTACAGTTTTGATACCAAAACCAAACAGAGGGTAGATCATATTTTTTTTGTGACTCAAAAATCTCGATTTTCCATACAGCGATCTGCAACTTTTCAACCTCCTGGTAGAGGGCAATAAGTGGTATCCAATTTTGAGGTCAATGACCTACGAAGGTATAGAAACTCAAATTGCATTTTTTCAGGGGTGGCCGAGGTGAAGCTAGGGGTCTAAAAAATTTTATAGTGCATCTCCTACTAAATTAACGGAACATCCCCTTGAATTTGGTCAAAATCCGAGTTATGTTTTTTTTTTCACTCCACCCTAATGTTACGTAATCATGTGTGGATATTTTTAATAAAATTAGAAATAATACACTGAGTTATTGGAACTTTTAAACCATCAAATAATCCAGCAAAATTCATACTTATAAGGCTCAGCTTGACTCGTGCACCGGTACACGTGTGAAAAAAATGTAGTTTACCATGGCGAAAATTTCGTACGCCTATTAAACTGGCCACTGACGTTTGCGATCATTGACATTACGTACTTGTACTTGTACTTGTACCTAATTATGTAGTAATTACGTGGTTGATTGGCTCTTTTGACGATGGAACGATGCTGCTGCTCGTACTCATCGCTCAACCAATCAAATTATCAACATTGAACCGTTGGTACTTGTTTCTGATTATTATACCACTTGAAATATTTTTTGGAAGAGATTGTCGAAAAATATTCCGATTGATTTTTTTTAATGATTTCAAAAGTTTTCCTTTTGAATGAAAATACACTCAAATCGTGGATAAATGTTTTTTGGATTTGGATTCAAAAAAATTAATGATTATGAAAAAAAAGATAGTCATCAAATTATACTACATAATTGATAACACGATGCCATAATTTTTTCAACATTTCAACAAGAAGTCATTAAATTTTTCCTGATCCTTAATTTTTACAAAAAGTCATGAAATTTTGTAGGGTAATTCTTATTTCAATTTTTAATAATTTCCCTGACATTTTGACAGAAAGTCATGAAAGTACATTTTTCTTTTTTTTTTGTTAAAGTTTCAGATTTTGAAATAAAATTACGCAAGTTTTCTCTTAATGGGAAAACTTTTATTTTATAAATATATTTTTGGGTTTCGCAAATTATTTCCTTGAAAATTCAGTTATATAATTATCACTTTTTATTAAAATATAAATAACTTCCTAAATTCTTTTTTGGACCAAATTTAGTCATCATTTATCATTTTTTTGATCGATTTTATCATTATTCATTATTGTCATTCAAATGAGAGTAAAATAATTTTCAATCACTCATAAATGAAAATTTCGAATATAAAGTTTCAAAATTGGAATATTTCGTAATACGTTACCTCATTAAATTATGATAAATAGACTAATTGATAATTAGTGTTGTTTTTTTTTTGTTTCAGGTAAGTCGAAATTTTTCACAACAAAAATATTTACCTACTCGCGAAATAACGTGAAAATAAGTAAGTTTTTTGCGACTAATAATTAAAAAACTTGGAGAAATAATTGATAAGGGGGGCTCCGAATGAGGTTTTTCAGATACCTACTATTGATAAGAGCAACGCAACCTCCACATTTATTACCAAAATTTCAAAATATTTAAGCTTAGGAGAAATATCGTAAATATTTTAGAAAAGTCGAAATTTTACGAAAACAAATTTTTAATAATTTTGATTTCTTCCCCCTTCAATTTTTTATAATTGCAATTTTTAAAAAAATGAAGTTGGGATTTTTGACTTTATAATTTAGATATTTCAAAGCCTAAAAAAAAAAACGAAATTAAAAATAATCATACTTTCATAAAATTGAAATCAAAATGAAGAGATTCTAAGATGATTTTCGATTTAGAGTGAAAATTTCCGCAGGAACTCTACTCTCAAAGTTTTTCAGACTTTCAATAACAATTTTTTGAAAAATGATAAAAATAAATATGAGAAAATTTGTAAAATTTTGTGACATTCTTCTTCGTACTTTATTTTAGTAAATATTTTTTAGAAAAAAATTTCATGTACTGCATTTTTCGAACATGAACATGGAATGTCTGTACAATTTGGCTCTACAGCAATTTTAAAAAAATCTCAACTTCAATCGTTTTTTCGAAATTTTCATCTTTGATTTTTGTAGTGGAATCAACCTAAGAGTGAAAATTTTTCGTTCGTCGATTGCAATGAACTTTCAGAGTATATTGGGACGAAAATTTTCCAACTTCACTTTTATTTTAGCACAGGAATTGTAATTTTTCAAATAACATGGGTTAATCTTGAAATATGATTTCCAGTAGTGCTGTCGATTATAATTGATTAATCGGTTAATCGATTATTTTTTTCCAAATAATCGGAGCAAAACCTTAATCGAATAATCGGAGCAAAACCTTAATCGAATAATCGATTAAAAATTTTTGATCGATTAAAAATCATGCTCAAATCAAAATTGTGATCGTTAGGCACGACAGGCACGACACATTTTTTTACGTTTTTCAATTTTTTGCTTCAAAAAAATTAGAAAATTCAAGAGAAAGATTCATCTCACTCGGATTGTTTCATCGAATGTGATCAACTTAATCGATTATTTGAACCGATTAAAAATTTTAGTCGATTATTTGAGCCGATTAAAAATTTTAA
>FIZU01011793.1:0-16876 GCA_900064475.1 Pseudococcus longispinus | reverse complement strand
TTTTGCGATGTAATTCTGAAAATCGGTTTACGAACCAAAGTTCACCCCCCCCCCCACCGAGACTATTTTGACTATTTTTCGAAATGATCTAGAGCCTCCAGCAAAACTGACATTCCACTTCGGCAGCTAAAAATTTAATCCTAGCGTTAGTGTGATTCTAAAATGACTAATTTCTTCAGAAAATCATCCCCCTCCACCCGGTGAGTTCATTGTAACCTTAACATTAAAACTTGCGATGAAATGGAATTTTCAAGAAATTTTAAAATTCTCAATACAGGATTTTTTTAGAAAAATTTCTTACGAATACTTCCATAATTCCTTGTATGTATCCATAATTCACGAAAGTTTCAAAATTGTTGGACTACTTCCAAAGTTACCATTATGCAATGGTTTTGATGTCCTAAAAAGTCTGAAATATGTCCATAAAAATATGCATTTACGAACTTCAAAATATGCAAACTATGCAATTTCAACACGGCCTCCTAGAAAGAAGTTCTTGGCCAGAGCAATAGAATGTCATTAAAATAGTTGAAAATCATTTTCTTGTTCAAATTTTATTGGAATTATCTATATTCATAAGGAAGAAGTATTTATTGCACACCTGAAAAAAATATTTTTTTTAGTGATTATTTTTGCTCAAAAAACAGCTGAAAAACGAAAATTTGGCAAAATAGTCAGAATAAGCAAAAAAAAAAATACAAAATATGACAAAAACGTCCTTTTAAATATCTGAAATATACAAAATTAGCATTCAAGTCAGAAATATGCACAAAATATGTCCGATCAAATGGGGCTCATTTTCGAGGAAATTTTATGATTCTCAAAGATATGCATGAAACGTTCAAAATTTCATTAAAAGTCACTGAAAATGTTGTAAAAGTTGTGTAAAAGTCGTAAAAATCTCCAAAAAGTTGTAAAAATTTATCAAAATTTCATAAAAATCATTGAGAAGTGCTGAAAAAGTTGTAAAAAAAAACAAATTCAAAATTTCGTGAAAATTTATTGAAAATTATGAAAAATTTGTGGAAAAGTTGTGAAAAATGCATAAAATGGTGTAGGTATAAACGTTCAAAATTTCATTAAAAGTCACTGAAAATGTTGCATAAGTTGTGTAAAAGTCTTGAAGTTTGTCCAAAAAGCTGTAAAAGTTTATTAAAATTGCATAAAAATTATTGAAAAATGCCAAAAAATTTGTGAAAAAGGCGTAAAACGGCTTATAGAAGTTTATAATTTCATATTTTCTGTATTTTTTTCGAGACATTATGGCACTGAATTTTATGAGTTATTGGGAAAAAAATGATCCCTAACGTGCTCTCTTTTCTAACAATGTTAGTTAATTTTTGGGTAGGTACTTATTTGACATTTAGAAATGACTAAAGTTACTGAAAAAATTTAGAAAAGTTGATAGGTATAATGTCTATTCAGTGGAAATAGTATCGGTATAATTGTCGATGACTTTCATCTTTTGGGAAACCACTGCAAACAATACTGACATTTATTTGGAAACGTATCCAACACGAAGGGAAAACTCTAGCTGTGGGTTAATAAGGGGGGTTGGAATTTTTTTCTGCCAGCAAGCTTCGGGGGGTGCTACGCGACGACTACGACACCAGACGTATTCGCTGGTAAATAAGTAAGCAAGGGGGTAAGGCGTGAAAACTAATTTAGTATTACGAGTGTTGTGATTATGTTATTTAATCACCGCAGGGGGATTTTAGTTCCTAATAATGTTACGAATTCGGCGGCTCGGCTCGGCTCGGCGTATACATTAGCACGTGGAGTGTGAATGGTTGTAAGGATGTCTAATTATGAAATAGAGTTGGCGTTTTGCTCGCGAATAAGGGGTGTTTTGCGGTAGACAAAACCAACTTGTACATTTATGACTGGGCTATGTTTATATTTAAGCTTTATACCATGTATACGGAATTAGCGAACTCGCACAGTTGCCTGAATATTTTTTTCTTCACGTGTACGCGAAAATGTGAGCGTTAATACGACGAGAAGCTCTTCGTGTAGTAGAGAGGCAGCATTCTTGTACGTACTTATTAGAAACACCTCGAAAAAGGGGTTCGCCTGCGATGCATTTGAGGTTACCTATAATAAATTTAGCCGAAAGCTTTTCGGCGCTTCTCGCGATATCTTACGAGTAGTTTTCAAGATCGAACTAATACCGAGATTTGGGCTCAGCTGCGACTTATATATACACGTAAAACTCCAAACGAACCAACTGTAATAAATATCGCCTTGAACTTGGATTTTCGAACGATGAAGAGTCGGTTTTTTTCTTTTCTCTTTTTTTTTCTTATCCGAAATTATATCTCTCTCGAGATTGAGAGAGCGGATCAAAAAGGAATGATGGGGTTCAAGGGCGAAATCTTTTAAAATTGTGACACGACAGAGACTACGAAAGGGTGAAAATCGTCGTTTGCTTGATGGCATGTAAAGGAACTTTGAATAATCCGGCTCGATATGACCTAATTCCAATAAGTTTTTTCGAATATGCCAAAACGTCAAAATTACTCGGGTTTAGTCGTCCTGTCGCGTCGTCGTTGAGACAGTGTAAAAATGAGGTGAAAAAATGCACGTCGCTTTTGTACCATTTTTAGATTATCTGCTGTAATCTTTCGCTAGGGGAAAACAGATCCGAGTTAAAGGTAGACTGGTAAATTTTGGCGAATTTTTCGTAGCTTTTATGCGAGGTTATGGTGATTACGAGGTTGCAAAATTGAGCAGATGGAAAATCACGTGTCGACTGATTCTCTGTCTTTATTTTTTGTGAAGATTTAGCTGAAATTCTTTGAAATTTGAATTTTTTATTAATAACTGGAAAATCACTTGTTGATTTTTCGATTGAAATTGGCACTCGAAAGTGCAGAAAAGCCAAATTTACAACTGACTAGTTATTAATTTTTTTCATATAATTTTCAAAAATATCTGTTCGGTTGAAAAAGAAAAGTTTCCTTGTAAATTGTGTTATAATAAAATTTTTGAAACAAAAAATTGAAGCATTTGAAAAATTATTCCAAAAAAATTTAGTTCAGCGAAGTTAGTCGTGAATATTCGTAGAAAGAAAATTTCAAGCTATACAATTTTCATCCTTTGCATTTTTTTCGTAGCACCCTTAGTTTGGCCAGAAAATTCATTGTACGATTTAAACACAAACTGTGAATTTTCTCTTCTTCATTTTTAAAACCATCGATTTTGTAAATTTCCCATAAAAATGGATTTTCTGATCAAAGTAAGGGTTCTACGAAAAATTGCAAGGAATAAAAATTGTAAAGCTTGAAATTCTTTTTTTCGTTTTAGCTATTAGTTTTTTTTCAAGAGGCTTAGTTTTCGAATTTTTTGTAATCAGAGTGTTTTTTTTTCATTTTCAAAACCACCGACCTTCTAAATGAGCCACTCTATTTTTGGCTATATCAGCGGATTTGTATTCTGTTGAATGTCAAATTCATGTTGATGAACTAAAGACTTTGAACTGTTCAAAAAAAAGTTGATGCGTTCAAAAGGTCTATTTTTCTGTACCTTCCATCTTCACATTCAAAATTAAATGTAGGAGGAAGGATAGAAAATTCCAACTCATTCGTGTGTTTTTTCAACGTATTAAAAAAATAATACCAGCGACAACATCGGTCTCCACTCAATAAAAATGGTAGGAAAAAAATTGCAAAAAAAATCTCACGTGCTCGTTGATGCTTTCAAAGTCTTCTTAATCTTTTTCCAAATTTCACCCACCACATTCGACGACGAAACAGCAATCTAAAAAAAAAATTCAAGTTACGTGTCGTGTTCGTCTGGAAAATTCGACTCGATCGCACTAATCTCGCGATTTTCTTCATTCGCGATCCGACAGGCTCTAAGAAGCGATTTAAAACAGTGTTAGTTTTTCTTCTCTCTTACCACCTCGTCAAGCTAAGATAAACACGTCATCGATGAATAGCTGGAATTAAAGAAGAAGATGGGATAGAACAAGCACGTCGAGCTAAAAGCACTTTCTCAAGGATTACATTCGGCGAATGAAAGTGTTGTTGCGTTCAAGGGCACACGAGATGAAATTTTTGCAGTCGAGCAAAATTACAAAAAATTTCTCATCGTGCTTGAAAACTATCTCGGCGATAATTTCGACGATTCGAGGTGTTCCTTTATTTGAAGCGCCTGACACGTTAGCGAAAGCGCGAGTAAATTAAATATTAGGGTACCGAAGTAGTCACTTGTACGTTAATTGAATTACCATCGCGGAGTAAATATCGATGAAGATTGCTTCGTAGTATGAGAACATAGGTATGCGATCTTGTAGTATATAAAAAACAATTTCCATAACGTATGTACAGCCTACCCAAACCCTTTCTGTTTTTTTTTTCGCTCGCTCGTCGATCGTCACAATGAGAATTCCAAACAGGTCGCAATAAAACACCGACTCGAGTAAATTCATCGTTTTAAAGTCGTTTTCTTCTCGGACTGAAAGCCAAACTACACAAAATGATTTACAACAACAATAACATCCGCATAGAAACCGCGTCGCGCAGCACACAAATGAAGAAAACGTACGCGACCGAAACGTGCTGTGGACGAAGGGGACGGGAAGACATCTTGAGTTACACGCTCTTTAAAAACGGAGCAAAATAAAGCAAACGGACACACACAAATTCGTACACGGACGAGGAAAAAACGTGGCCAACGCTATAAATTGTCTTAGGAAAAAGAAGAAAGCCAAGCTGCGTAAAAGAAGGATAAGCGGGAAAAAAAAACAAACGTCGATTTAATGGAAGGGTAGTTGATCTTTATAAGTACTCTATCTACGACAATGTTGATATTTAGTGACTGTTTTACGACCATCGCCAAGATATAGGTGCATTTGCGGCAGTCTGAGTCGTAGCATGTATAGAAGATGATCGTGCTGTGTGGTATGCAACCAGCGAGCCATTAGAATGATTTTAATTTTCGTTCGAGGAACTGAATTAGCATTTGGGAAGACCTCAAGTACTTTACAATTAACCCTTTCGTGACTGAGAAGAAACTAAAGGTTATTTTTAAACAATTTTCATAAGAATGCGATCTCTATCCTGGGGTTAGGAAAAAATTTCAAAGAATTTTCTGATACTCAAAATCTTACAGAGGAAATAGGTTCCTAGCGAAGTGACCTACATTTGTATTTCCCGTGTGAATTAGATGGATAATTGTGAACAAAGGTAATGAAAGTATCTGCTGGTGAAAATTTATGAGAAAGCTGAGAAAAGCTTACACCTACCCCCTTCCCTGCTAGACAGAACTCCCTTTCAAAAATGAAAAAAATTCAGAACCCTTGTTAAAATGTTTCCATAATTTTTCACGATAAAGTCAGACAAAATATCTAAAAGTCATTGTAACGGATTTTCGTATGTTAATTTCGTAATGGAATTTTTTTGAAAAATTTTCGAAATTCAATTCCAAGCATAAAAAGTCAGTAGAAATCTGAAATTTTTTCCAAATTCAAAAAAGTCTGACAAAATGTTTAAAAATCGGTATTATTTCTGAAATTTTCCAAGTTCAAAAAAGTCTGACAAAAAGTCATCGTCAAGGAATTTCGTGATGGAATTTATGAACACGAAAAATAAACGAAAAAAATGAACAAAATTTTCAGATTGACCCCCGGCCATCAGGCATTTCCATGTCAAAAATGTATTTTCTTAGGCTACTTTTCAATTCAAATCAAAAATCTTGTTCGATCTCTTCATTTGGTTTTTTATTTCACAAAAATCTGAAAATTTTAAATTTTGGGTCATTTGGTTGAGGCCCTGAAATATCAGAATTACACACTTGAAATTCTAACTTGTTTTCTTTTTAGATTACAATTATAAATGATTGGAAATGGAGGAATTGTAAATTTTTGCACCACATCTTTCGCGGAGATGAATAGTCGAGGCATTGCCATCTTATTATCCTCATTCAATCATCACCATTTCAAGATTCTCATCAAATCATCATCATCATCTTATGATTGTCATCAAATCATCACCATCTTAAAATCCTCAGAAAATGATTGCCATCCTTGAAAAATGATTCTCATCATCTTAAAAAATTTTCAGAAATTATTTTGTCCATTTTTCTATCCAGTTTTTGTCCACTTTTTATCAGAGTTTGAATCATTTTGAACAAACTTTTCAACAATTTCCAATGCTTTTCAAATTTTTAATATTCGAAAGATTTTTTTGATTTAATCGTCCATTTTTATCGTAAGGTTGGAATGTTCGAAAGGCACTTCTTGGGCTCTATTTTTTTCTCAATTTCAAAACTTCATTTGAAACTATGAAAGTCCCTGCCATTTTCATACTACCCATGAAACTATAAAACATAGGATATACTTTTGCTCATTGAATTTTTCAAGTCCATAAAATCGTAATTGTCAGGTTTTTCGCAGAATTACCCATAGCAAAAGTATATTCTATGCTAAAAAAAATTTCCAGTACAGAAAGTCATTAGGGGTAGCAAAATTTTGTTAATTTCTCATAATATGATGCTTAGTCAAACAAATGGTATCACGTCTGATGAAATATCTCAAAGTCAAATTTTGAAACAATATACATTTTTCTAAGTAAAAAAAAGTGGGGAATTACTTAAATTTGTTTCGTCCAAAAAGTTATGGTCACAAAATTTCACGACCCTCAAATTTTTCGCGTCAAAAGGCACGAATTTCAGCTTCTGCGATTCGGTAGACACCCTCAATTTCATCCATCAAATCTCTCCTTGGCACAAAAGGGTTTAAGATGAAATACATCGTAAGAATAACAGAAGAGAAGAAGAAATCATAAATGCAGACGTCGTCGAAGCGAATAAGTTGAAAAAACCACAGAGACGAATTTGCCTTACGCCGGGTGCTGCGACAGACGCGGTGGTATTTTAATAAATCACCGAATCCGACCACAAATTACCATTACCACGCCATTAACTTAATTGTTACGCTTTCCACCAATAATATTCGTTTGTCGAATACTGCGGAAGGGAGAAGCTCGTCGGTAAACTTGGGGGGCCCGTGAAACGACGACAAAACATACCGAGACAGGGTGGCCATAGCGAAGGGGTACGAAAAACAGCCGCAGCTTCGTCGTGAGCCGGATGACGGACGCGAGGGGAACATGTTGAGGAGGATTCCGGAAGAACAAATCCATTGATTTATAGAGTGGCAAATGACATGGCGACCAAACAAAAGGGAACGTTAAGCTTTTCGTCGAAAGAAATACGCTGTGTATAACGATTAAAGCTTTCTAAAAAGCGTCCCGCCCTCGCCCCCGGCCCGACCCTGTGTGAAATGAAAATCAGCCGACGAACACGAGCCCGAGAGGTCTTGTTAATCAAAGCTGCAAAAAGGACCGCGTCGTTGTACGAGACGCGAGACGTCTACGTAAAATATACTTTTTCATTATGCAACCATCATCGCGTCGTGCTGCGGTAAGAGTTTAATGCATTGTCGCGACGACGACGATCGACCCGAATCGAGGTGGGTGTTTTTTGGAAATGCCATTTTTTCCCCACAAAGGTGCTCCTTTCTCTTTTTTTTTTAGATGACCGATTTTTCATTAAGCATCGAGGAGAAAATCTGCTCGATGAAGAGACCTCTAATGGGGGGTTTTTGAAGGCATTCGAGCGTACGCTTATTCGATACTCGAGTATTAATAAAGTTTTCGACGAAGCGAGCTTTTCGCCGAGTAATAATACGAATTTATATAATAAAGATGCGAATTATAAATATTGAAAAAAATATCTACTGGTAATTTAAATAAAAACCCACGAAGCCGAAGCGATTTTCGAGTGGTTTTTTCTCCTCTCCTGTGGAAGTAAGATAAAAGGTACGATGCGGTGATGAGGCAACGTCGTTAATTGAAATTTGCGAAATCAAATTTTCCAAGTATTGCTTGGCTAAATCTTGGCTAAAATATTTAAGCGGTTAATCTACGTGTCGTTATTATTGAAGTCGAAGCTCGTCTTCTTTAGGGGATCGAGCCTGTGTAGACTTTGTGCCCAGCTCCCTTCGTACTTTGAGGTTGTAGTCGCGAGTTTTATACGCGTAGAAATCCTTCGCAGAGTTAACAGTCCGTGGTGAATTTGTAATTGTCTTATAAAAGCTATTCGTACAAGTTTTCGCACGAAGCCCCAGCTAGCCATCAACTTTGTTAGTTTTAGCCGAATCATTAAATACTGCGAACCAATTAGCTCTTCGCTAAAGGGAATAAATTAATTTCTTTTTTCGCCAGCCCGAAATCTATTTCCAAGTGACCCTAAAACTTTATATTGCCTGTTGTGTCGAGAAAATCATCTAGAAAATTGCTAAGCTGGGTTGGGTATTGATGGGCAAGTTTCTATCGCGCGCGGTGACGACGGTCGAGTCCAGTTGAGAATACCTATCGGAAAATTAAGAGTATTTTATCGATTTTTGGCTTAGATATATATCCTTTTTTTAAGGGAGAGGGAGAGAAAGATGCAGATAATTGATGTGGAATGGATGCTGATGACAAAAGTGGATTCAACCGAGAAGAAAATTTATCGTTGAATGAGTTTCCTTCTTTGCCTTTTAAATGACGATTTCTACGACAGATTGAATTATTAGATATGAATAATAATTGTTAATTTCACGTGAATATTTCTCAAACTATTTTTATGTGTTTGGAAATGATATGACTTATCGATATTTATCATGAAAAAAATTATTGATGTTTTAAAAAAAATATTTGGAAAATTGTTTGTGAAAACTCAAAATTTGAAATAAAAAGTTTTGAAAATTGTTGTTAAAATAGTTGAAAAACATCAAAAGTATCGTTGAGACTGATTGAAAATTCGTTGAAATATCTATCATTGAAATTTGTTGAAATTTTACAAAATTCCTTCAAATTGTTGTAAATATGATCAAAAAATTTTTAAATATTGAGATTGGTTGAAAATTTATTAAAAAAGCTCAATTGAATGAATTGAACAAAAATCACAGCATAAAAATCCTATGAACTGATATTATAAAGCTCAATTCGGGTGGAGGGGGTATTTTTCGCAGCGATGAATGGGCTAGGTTAAAGGAAGCCTATGATTAAGATTGGACTTGGTACAGGTTATAATAACAATTCTGAATAATCTACTTCTTTAGGTTTTTCATTTATTTGAAAATTTGTTAACAACTGACTAATCCATACATTGTTTTGTTTTTTGTTCCAGGTAAGTTTGAATTTTTCGTCCTATAAAAATAAGGTGATAATACAGAAATAAAGTAGGTAAGTCATATTTTATGATTCATTCTGAAATACTTGTTCCAATTGAAGTGGCTCGGAAATTTCAATCTTGGAAATATTATTGGGAATGTGGAGGGGGTTGATTTTCCTCCTTAGTGGTATCTTTCAGTATTCTCTGATTAGATAGTTAATTCGTTATTCGTTGGAATAGCAACTTTTCCATGAATTCATCGTCAATAGTAAAAGAAAATCAAAACAAAATTAAACTAAGTTTTTTCACTTAACTGAAAAACATTGAATCATGTAGGTAGGTATGTTTTAGGACTAATTTTCGAATTCAAAAATTCAGAATCTCTAAATTTTTTCAAGCTTGAAGATTAAAAATCCCTAAACTTTTCAAAATCCAAAAATTAATTGAGAGATTTTTACTTTACGACGATTCTATGATATTCTCGAAGTGAACAAATCTGAATTTTAAAAGTCAAGTGTCTAAAAACTTTCCAGTTCAAAAAGCATAAATTTTAAAACTTTCAACAAATAACATAATATTTATTAAAAATGTTGTAAAAATCGATCAAATTGTTGCAAAAATGGCAAAAAACCATTAAAATTATCGTTGAAATTAATTGAAAATTCGTTAAAATGTTCTCAAAAAATAATTAAAAGTACCTCAAAATTTTGTTAAAATATCGAAGAAACGTTTAATTATACTCGTAACAATATTATTCTGAATTTGTGAGGAATTTTTTCAATGTTTTAACAGTTTTGGTTAATTTTATGATAACTTTGAAACTTTTACATTATTTTTCGCGAGAAGTTCAATGAGAATGAAACAGTTTTCCGCATAAAAAAATTTTTATGACATTTTTTACACTTTCATTGAATTTTTGACAATTTTTACGCCATATATAAAGTAATTCATTCCAATTTAACGAAATTTTTTTATTTTTAACATTTTTTTCATGATGTTTTGAACTATTTTCTTATTATTTCACTCAATTTTGATGATGTTTTGGCAACTTTACATGATTTTTAAGCAGTTTTGTTGTATTTTAAACGATTTTGACAAATGTGGTACAATTTGCTTAAAATATTGACACCATATGTAAAAATTGTTAAAATATTCGTATGAAATACCTATCAGAAAAATTTCTTAATAAACTGCAAAACTTGTCGGAATATAGTAAGAATAATTGTTAAAATTGTAAAATATCATAAAAATTGTCGAATTATCTCTTTTGGAAATAGTTTTTCTGAATTTCGTAAATATTCATTAAAATTGTCTAGTAGATGAATCAGTGCTTTAGCCACGCAGGCGATCCAGGACGGGACGGGAGGGTCTTTGCGAAAAAAATTAATTTGATGGAAAATTTTTAAAAATACCCATTATTTTATCAAAATAAGTGAATGTGTCGCGGATGGCGAAAAATGTTGCAGAAAGGGGCATTTAAATACTTAAATTTCATCATTTTTTCCAATTTTTTGGTTGGGGGGGGGGCTTCTAATCACGCCACTGAAGTGAATCGAAAAATTTTTCGACATTTTTATTAAAAGGAGATTTTATCTTGTCAAAATGTAAAAATTGTTGAGGAATTTTTTATTAGATCGTCGTGAAAAATGAAAAAAAAAAATCATTCTAATATCAGAAGTTGACTTACAATGTTGTAAAAATTTTTATACCATCATTTAAAGAAATTGAAAGCATTAAAAAGTTGGTAAATTTCAGAAGTTGAAAAAAATAGTAGTTTTTCAAAAATAAATGGTGTCAAAAATTTTACAGTACTGATTATAAATCAAATTTTACTCTAATTTTTCATTATCCTGAAAAATATTATGAGAAATTGTTCAAAATATCATAAAAGTTATGTATAAATCGTCAAAATTTCTGTACAAATGAAAAAATCTGAAATACGAGTTAAAATACCTTTAAAAAAATTGTAAAATATTAAAAATGTCATGAAAATTGCAAAGAAAAAAAACAATAACGAAAAATACAAAGTTGTTGAAGCATTTTGATAATTTTCTTAAAAATTGTGGGAAAAAAGAATGAAATATTCAAGTTTTGAATAATCGTAAAAATCTCATTTTGAGCTCGGTTAGGCATCTCGATTTTCATAATAAATCCGTTTACTGGTTTAATTTACTAGATTTGACTCAATTTTTCGGAATTTAACCATCATTTTAATTCATTACAATTTCATTTCACTGTACTAAAATTCACTTTGCTCCACCCAACTTTCATTTTATTCGTTGAAAATCTATATACTTAATTGTGATAGCAGTTTTAAAAATTACATTTGTCCGATCAATTCGCATTAAAATCGCCATTTTTGCACGTGTTAATAGAATTGCATAATCAGTTTGCCGTAAATATTGAGTTATTAATCGTTTATCCGACGACTCTATTTTATTAACGGCTGCATTTTCTATTATTTTTTCGAAATGCTCGTGCCCTGAAATAATTTATTTTCGAAATTTGCTCCGCAGTGATGCCTAAAATTCTGGGCTGCTGGTAACGCTGCCAACGTCGACTAATTTATCGTCCGATGTCTTCGTTCGACCAATTCGAAATTTTTTTCGTACCGTATCAAGTGACCGTAAACATTCTCGATTCTGCGGAAAACGAACGAAAAAAAGAATAATTGCTACTTTTCCCTCGTCTCTTCTCGTCGCGTTGTTTTAATTAATTATTCGACAGATGGGCTCGGCGCTGAGAAGGGTGTGTCGAGGAGGATTTCACGCGATGAATTTCATTCCAAGTACTTTGGATTGATGTCGCGTATTTATTACAGATTATTACTCGGATGAGAGAATTAATTGGCGAAACTTATTCGTCTTCGAGTTAACGTCAACAACACCGCAATAGGGTTGGAAATTCTAGCGAACGAGTCTACTCCGCTGATAGAAATATCTGACATAAGGTTATTTCAGCGAAATATGTACGAGTATGTGTGTATCGTGCGAAAAACGAAGTATTTTGGTATTTCGAAGCATATCTGTGTATAATTGGTATCTGGTAGAGATGAGCGAGGAATCTTGGTGGCGCTGGCGTTGGTATTAAATTCCGCGAAATTATTAAACTGTGGTGGAAAAGCGAAGCTGAGAAGGGAGGTATCGAAGAAATGCAGTGTCCGTTGAACACTTTATGATAAGTAGACGAGGTGGAGTCGCGATTTGGTCTGCGAATTAAGAAGTAGTTCATGCTTTCGTCGGCGAAGGTATTTAAAGTACGAGGTCTTTGACTCTGTGACCAAGTTTGCGAATTTATATGTTAATTAAAATAGTCTCGAGATATGTAGCGTCATTTCGATGCTGAAACGCGACCTCTCGATTATTATCCGGCTGATTCTCACCAGTAAATATTTCGCTCGAGGATTAAAACCTCGAGGACGACGGCATCGAAATATGGGCGAGTAAATGAACGAAAGCGCGGATGAAAAAGAACCAAAATCTAGTATCGTTTTTCTTGGCTTATTTATACGTAATTTTTACTCGACTACGTTTAGTTGAAAAAGTTATTTCGCCATTTGCCACCACGTTTGCTCTCTAATTCGTTAATCTTAACGAAAGCGCAGTCGTTTCGAATATAGTTGGTATTTTTTTTCCTAGCGTAATATCTACTCTGCTGAGCGAATATACCGAATCAAAAATTTACTATTTATGCACGAGTTGATGTTTTTTTCCGACGAAGTCGAAACGGCAGCCAAGGCGGCGTTAATTTTTTTATTTTTGTTCCACCGGCGAAATGTTGCTGGCAAGGGAGGGGAAAAGAGAGGAAAAAAGTGAGTCGAAAAGTCGGGGCATAATTTTATTTGCGCCCGAAAGTTTATTTAAATTTATATTCGGTGTTGCTGCGAAGATTTGGTCGAGATGGTTGGGTGTTGGGGGGTGAGCAAAAGTAACAAGGCAAGTTTTCGATAATCGAATTCAATGAAGCACGAAGTTTGGCGCGGTTTTACTCCGAAGGGAAAATGTTATTAAAATTTTAAATGTAGAAAATCATATTGGCGTACCAAAAATAACGACGGTTACGTCTCCCCTCCCAGTCTTCGCTTCGTCTCGCCAGCCAAGTTCGCAAGTTTATATTTATTAATGGTTTTAAATGTACTGTAGCAGCGAGTTGGCTGGTGATAATCGAGTTTTGGGAATATTTTTTGGTACATAAATCTAATCGCTGGCGATACCTACGTATCGTAGTATATGGTAATGCACGCTCAGATGGATTTTGTCTCGAATACCGGAGCTGGCCGGAAGAGATGGGCTAAATCGTTGGCCATACCGTATGAATAGAGTTGCACACGATTCCGGTTTCAATTTTCTCGTTAATTCTTTCCGTTTGTACATTCGGTTGCGGCAATTTACAGTTTGAGAAATGATTGTTTCCGCGTGTTGAGCCCGTTCGTTGTTGGGCTCGTACGGAGAAGCGAACCGGGCGAGTTTAGTGGGCACGAAATGTTACTTTGACGGAGATTAAATACTTAGCCGGCGCGAGCCTGTAAACTATGTGGGGAATACGAAACGTTACGTCGGTACCTTGCAATTACTCCTCGTGTCGAGAATTAATGTAATTTTTTAAACGTGGTTTGGACCCGCGCCTTCTAACCTCCTGAGATAAGGATCCGCAATAACGTTGGTAATCGACAAATGCCTCGTGTTTGTGTGCGTTTGTTGTAGTGTATCTGTGTAGATTGTATTGGGTGCGATGGTGTGGCGGTGGTGAGGAGAAGTGATGCCGATGTTGCGAGATGATCTAAGTCGACTCCAATTTTGGTATTTTTTTTGGTATTTGAAATGGTGAAAAAGTGTTGCGGAGTGATAAAAAATTCGCCAGCATTTATCAAAAGAAAAAATTTAAATTTCAAAAAAAAATTGAAGAAAATTCACTTCAACTCCAAGTATAAATATGCTGAAATTTGACTTATTTTTACTCCCTTCTCCCCCCGCCATACATTCTTCAACTAAAGTCCGGCTGAAGTGATCAACAAAATGGTTGTCTTTCTCCCCTTCCTTATTTTTGACCAACCTCTGATTGAAATAAATACTTATTGAATTATTTCAATTGGAGAATTCTATAATTTTATCAATGTTCTTGGCAAAAAGAAAATTTAGCTTATAGAATGAGTCATGAAAATTCATTCTAGATTTGTTCACGTTTGACACCTCCCTCTCTCATCTTTTTCTCCTACAGGTTTTCGATTTGAATGAGCCTTGCAATATTTCAAAAAGTGGAAATATTGGTTTCAAATGAATCATTTTCGTTAAAAATTAACCACGTTCTGAATAAAGTTACCTAACACTGAGTACAAAATATCAAAAATATGTACTTCCCATCACCTTCACAATGTTTCATTTTAATCGGAAGTAAATTAGAAGAAAATTATTTTGTAGAAGGAAATTAAACGATCTAATCATCTTGAAAACTGAAAAAAAGTGGTACAAACTGGACCTACAAACATTTTGGAAAAATGAGTTATTGTTGGATTTTTTTACGAAACGGAGCAGAGTTTTACTGGATCTTTTTAAGAATATCATCTATGTACTGAATTTTTGGTAGGGAGAATTTGTAATTTTAATATTTTTATTGGACAAATTGAAAAATGAATGAAAGTTGGAAAATAAAAATTTTAATTCATAAAAAATTTTGTTGATACTCAATATGAATATACACGTAAGTTCTTCGTCAAAGTGGAACTCCAATGGATTTCATCACAAAAGAATTTATTTCAGTAAGAAAAATTAATACCTAGACCTACTTCAATAATGAGCAATTTTGTAGCTCAATTTTGTTATTAAAAAAGTAGATGTCATCTATGAAATTTTTCAAGTTTAAAAAGCCTTTAAGTCAGTAAGAATCTATAAAATTTTCCAGGACCACATAAAACTAAAGTCTGACAAAATGTCTAAAAGTCAGATTTTTTTGTCCAATGGTAATGATATGTGAGAAGGTCTTATTTTTGGCATTTTGGAAATTTTTCACCCTCGAGACTTCTACACCTATATTAATTTGATATGAAATTTTTTTCGATTTTTTGAATCACTTCCTTCCCCTCCGCCCCCTTCCAAAAAGAGCTGGATGGTATCAGAAAAGAATTATGCAAATTAAAACGATTCATTTTCAATTTTTTTGATGAAATTAAAATTTTCGAATTTTTTACAAATTTCGTTACTAAATTGAAAGGGAGGTGTATTTAGATCAAGTTTGAAACTTGTGATTTTTACCACCTTTTTTTGACGCCAGGTTACAGCACTTTTCGGACCCTTCATTACACGGTTCAAAAAAAAGAAGGAATTAATATTGACTCACCTTTCTTTATACGAGTACATTTTTGCTCGCTTGATTTTTCCTCAGTAAAAATTGTTTGTATGAATAAATTGTCGGATGAGAAGGGTGTTTTAATAATCGTTCCTATACTTGGTGAAAATACGATTATGTTTACTTCAGCAATCGTCACATCAAAGACCTTACCCTTCATCTTCCTCTTGCTTTCGTCATTCTTCCGATTGATATACAAATTCATTCACTTTCGCAGAAAACAAATAACGCGAACTTTCCGCTCGAAAAAATATTTGCCATCGATGCCTGCACGTACAGTACATTATTGTCACCGAATACGTTCGTCTCGTCTTGTCTTTTCTCGTCAGTGGAGTCGCGTCGTTGAATCTTCGGCAATCATCACCACGGAGCTCTCTTTACCCTAGATTTGCTGCATACATATACACCACAGATCCATCATTTCGAAAGAGCCGACCGACAAATTGAAACGATCACTGCTGCCACTCGATGCCTTTACTATAAAAAAGATTGCTTTTTTACCAAAGTGATTACCGGCTTGTCAACAACAATGGCTCGTGTAGAGTGGAAACCGCCTACAGCGTAGGATTGTGATGGTAAAAATGGGGATCGTGATATCTAACCCTCGTTCTGTACGCTTTACTCGGTCGGCCAATTTTTTCCTTTCCCTTTTTCGGTTAATCGTCAGAATGGTTATCTGATGTTGAAAACATTGCGCTGCGCAACCGAAACCATTTCGAGTTTAATATAGCGAATATAAAAGCATTACGGTTAATTATTAACGGAATCAAAGTTGCTCTCTTTAATTTAGTCACATTCATCGCCCTCCGTATTCGGCGAAAGATGCGACGCACAGAAGCAGGCGTTCGTTGGCGGAACGCATCGCCTTCTACCATTCGGTTTGTTAGTAAGATGTTTCAACAATTCCCAAACAAATGTAAATATTTACTTATTGGCTTCCCGAGGGGGAATTTAAAAGTTTTAATGTTCTTTAACCCGGTACAGCCTTCATTATGGGTATATTCAGAATGGCGAAAAAACCTTACGTTTGAGTTTCCACCTCTTCCTGGAGAAGATATTTGGTAAGTTTTATTTTGTACGAGGATGTTATTATTGTTGATACGTACGCGAAAGAGATTCCTCGAAATTATTGCGAATAAATTTTCAGAATTCATATTTCGATACAGACCTATATTCGAGCTATTTTAATTTAATTTATACGTATTAATTACGAAAAGTGGAGAAATGAAACTAGTGGGTAGGAGTGTATAATAGGGTGGGGCGCGAAAAAAAACATCCCTCGGATTTTGAACAAATTCGAGGGGGTGGTTCATATTTAGTTGGGGATGAACCATAGAAAATTTTAGACCCCTAGCTCAAAGGGAGCCGGAGC
>FIZU01011790.1:0-21379 GCA_900064475.1 Pseudococcus longispinus | reverse complement strand
CAACATAGAGCAACGCGCTTTTAGTATGTTACACAGAACTCAATGAAGTACCTACTGTATAAATTTCATCGAATTCGTACGGTTAGTTTGGGAGAAATATGGCGTCAAAGTCGAATTATACGATTTTTGTTTTGCAATTACCCCACTACACCTTAGTGAATATTTTTGAGGGGAAATTTTCATTCACAGCATTTTTTGAACAGGAATATCATCAACATATAAAACTACAACTCAAAAAAGTTCAGTTCTAGTGAAGGACAGAGCTTGATTTTGGGGTCCTCAAATTTGGAGAAGGAGGTGCCAAAATTGAGATATCAAAATTTCAGAAAATTAGTTTTTTTCAAATCGCAATTTAACTGCAAATTCAAAATTTGAACCATTTTGGTTCCACAGGTGAGGAGTTATGTTTCTTTGAAAATTCCTTATCTCCGTTCTTAAGGCCACTATTGAAAAAAAATTCAAACAAAAGTTGTAAATTGAGATCCTTGGAATAATTCATTACAAAAATTTCAATTGGACCCTTCCTTCCCCCTTAATATTGCGTAACACGTTTGAAAGTTATCCAATGATTTTCATACGAACTATGCGAAATTGGAGGGAAAGGAGGGATTCAATCGAAAATTTTGTAATGAACAAAATTATTCCAAGGATCTCAATTTACAACTTTTGTTTGAAATTTTTTTCAATTGGGGCCTTATAAGTACAAAGAAAGAGGGGATTTTTTTTGGAAAGGGGTGGACCCTCGAAGAAAGAGAAAATTGAAAAATGCTATATCAATTTTTTCCTTCTTGGCAGTGCTGTAAGCCAGAGTTCCATTGAGATAACTGCGAGCACGAGCAGTACAATTAAAGTTCAAGGGTGATTCTCATGCATATTGTAAAAAATTGGAGGGGAGGGAAGGGCCCTATCGAAATTTTGGTAGTAACCCAAATTATTTTATTAGATATCAATTAACAACTTTTGTTTGAAAAATTTTTCAATATCTACCTTAGGAACGAAGATAAGAGATTTTCAAGAAAAGGGGATGAACCCTCGAAAAAAAGGTGCCTTTAAAAAAATGGAATACCGGCCAATTTTTTTCCTTACAGATATGAAAGTATAAACATTTTCAATTTTGGGCTGTTTGGGACCTAGAAGTATCTAAATTAGGTACAAACTCAAAATTTAGAATGCTTCTTTTAAAAAAAAAATAGAAAAAAATTGAAGGGAAAAGAAATTGAAATTTTTGCATTACATCTTTTTCTATTTTAAGGGTGAGTAGTTGAGTGCAATTTGTTTCAATTTAAAGCAAATCTCACATAGGAATATGAAAGTACGTAGGTCTACTTCCTGTGTGAAATTTTAATCTTCGTTGATGAAAATGAACTCATAGGTACAAGTCAACAACGTATTCATGATACAATAAAAAATTTTAAATTTCATCCATCAGATCTCTCCTGGGCACAGAAGGTTGTGTACACAGAACGTGTTATTTGAATTTCCTAATCTTAATGTTATGATTTAGTATGTTCAGTTTTGCCTCATCCTCGTGAGACTTCTTTAACTAAATGAATTGGAGAAAGATTGAAACGAATTAAAGGATGGTAGAAAATGTTATCCATTATTTTTCACTTTTGTTCATTTCTGACCCTTTTCTTAAAACATCTCTACTTCAACAAATTTTGAAAAAAATGGAGGGATATCAAAAAAATTTGAAGAATTTTTATTGTTTAAGTCGAGTATAGCTGTATTCAATTTAGATGTCATCATATTTCAATTCTTTTTATTCTGTGTCTGTCCGTCCTCTTGAGACCACTTTAACTAAGTGAATTTGTAGAAGAATCGAGCCTTGGTAGATGCCTACCTTATCTTTCTTGCATTTTCAAACAAAAGTTATGTATTAATCTCTTAGTAAGCTAATAAATAATTTACCCATTGCAGCCTCGTTGCCTATTCCGTAAAAATTTTTGTAGAATTTAAAAATATAAGAAAATTGGAAAAATGAAAATTTGAAATGATCAGACTGAAGATTTTTCACTCGAAAACACCATTGGCGTTAATTTTTCGCCTTTATTTCTTTTTTTCAGGAGTATCTACGCTGAAAAATCAGCTTTTCAATGAAGGTCATTAAACTTTTTTTGTAAAAAATAAGAAAAAATAATTTTTTAATGAGTAGAAATATCTTTTAAAATTACGAAAAATGGGAAAAATCAGTTTGAAAAATTGAATAGGCTCAAAGGAAGATATTTTTCTTTAAAAAATATCATTGGCGTTGATTTTTCAACTTCATTGCATTTTTTCAAAAATGAATACTTGCTTGAAAAATGTTTTTTGAATTTTTTGTTGAAAACATAAAAAAAAATTCAATTCAGTTGATGGTATAAATGATTTTTCCAAAAAAAGGTTCATAAAAGGTGGCTTCAGATTTTTTACTTCAATTATAATTTTTATGAAAAAATGAAATATTTCCTTATTTTTCGATAATTGAGTTTGTGTACTGCAAAAAAACATAAATTTGCATGGAACCTCTTTTTCAATTTTTTTTTCGCGATTATGAATCTATGAACCTTCGTTGAAGTGAAGTGTTGCATGTTGCATATACTTGAGGATTTGTTTGTTCTAAGAGCACGTTCCACTGTCTTGTCATTTTGCTTTCTGAAATAGTGATTTTTTCATTTTTTTACTAAAAAAGTATTCCTAAAAATTATTAGTCAATATTTTGTTTTCATTGTTCACTTATTCATTTTACCCGAAAATAATTTACGTAATTTTTTCATCGTATATTGTTTTACTGTTTTTAAATTTTTGGCTGAAAATCTGTCCCAATAAGATAATTTTATTTCCATCATTATTTTCGTTCATTTCTGTCAAAAATTCAATCAAGTAAATTAATTTTTACACCAAAATGAAGTGTTCATTTAGAGTTTATTGTTGTTTTCTATCTGGGTCGAAGCAAAAAAAAAACTTCACACTAAGCAAATCTTTTTTTTTCATGGATTGCGATTCAATGGTTAAGAGTGAAAAGGGACATCAACTGCAAACAATTTTCGTCGAAGATGTTTTTTGGCTTAAATATTAGGTACTGAAGCCATTTAAATAGAAATTATGATTTCATTTACTTACATTATTCAATTTTTTTTTTATAAAAAATTAGGAAAAAATTGATTTTTTAAAATAAGTCTCTTTAAAAAATTCAAAGGAAAGATCAACCCCCCGTATATTTCAAACATCTAGAGTATGTGATGTCATATCTAAAAAAAAAAAAAGAACTTCTTTATTTTTATGTTTTTGGGGGTCTACTACATATTAAAATGAGGACCAAATATTCGAAAATGAAGAAGTTCATTTTTTTTTAGAATAGAACTTTTGTTCTTCCTCCGAACCACTCAAATCTGTGAAAAAAAGTTCGAAATGACCTATCCTATGTAATATCATCAACTCGCAATTAAACACCCAATTTTATGCTAATTTTTTTATGCTCACTTCAGCTGTTTTGAGCGATGAATTTTCGTTAAAATTTTTATTTCTGGTAGTTTTCAAGCGATTTTTTTCAAATTTTCAGGGATAATAGACAGTATCAAGGGCAGTTTATGGAATTTTTTGAAAAAAATTTCGAGCAATTTTTCAAGGTCAAACGGACGTTTCAAGCTTTCTAACGGTCATTTTGGTAACCCCTTTCAGAGATGCAATTCTAAAAAAGAATGTATAATATTGTGTATCTAGTCTAGATATACAACCTCATATTTTCGTAGAACTTGATGTCGTGGCGCGTCATCTTCAAAAATGCAAAAAGCTGATTTTTTACCTATTTTTCCCCTTTAAATGGGTCATTTCAGGTAGAAATTTTTTTTTTATAATATATTATTAATGACACCCAAATACACCATCAATCTGCATTTGGACCAAATTAGTTAATTTTTACCTTTTTTCAATTTTCTTTTGAAATACTCGAATGACGCCATTTTGAGGACCCACAACCTCTTCAAGATGATCTAGAGGCCTAAAAATCGTGTCTAAATTTGTTTCAAGTCGATATACAGCATATATTGCAATTTCAGCAAAATCAATTTTTGAAAAAGAGCCCAAAAAAATAAAAATTCCTTGATTTGCCCAGATATGATTTTTAGGTCCCTGGATCATAGAAAAATTGGCCGTCTTTTTGCATTTCGAGGTATTATCGAAGCATCATTTGACAAAAATTTGAAATAAAGAGCATCAATCATCTTTTCGAAATTCCTGCTGCAGACCAATTCACCCCTACTCCCCTGGCAATGCTCTCACAAATTCCGATCTCCAAAAAAAAATTCTTTTATCACATCCCATCCCTTAACGAACACCCTATAGCCGTTCTTCGTAGGTAAAAAAAACCGTTTACGTGTGTGTTTTCGTATCCATGTGCGAAATGTTACATTCGAAGTAAAAGAGCTCGCGATAGTATAAGTGGTAAAATTACGGCGCTGGAGGTATTTCGGATGGGTATATCGTATATGTGTTTCGCGAGACGACGTTCGTTTTCAAGGGAAAAAGGATTACTCCACTAAAAACCCTAATCTGGCTAAATTTTACCACCTTATACTCTAAGCGTATGTACGTATAAGAGCGTATAGCTCTTGACAGACTCGAAAATGGCGTCATTCGAATGCGCATCCTAACGCGATTCCTATTTTCATTGTTAATTCGACCGAATGTTGGTAATTCGCGTATCTGCCACCGTTTTGCCGGCTTGAAAAACGATCCCGAATAAAAATTTAATAAACAAATTTTTTTCGCAGACGAGAATCGGAGGAAAAAAAGATGGATGCGAAGGAACGGGGTAAAAAAAAAAAAAGTGGGAAATGTCAAAGTAATAAAAGCTTCGAGAACGAATTTTCTCAACAAGGTCGGTCTCCGTGTATAATCGTATAACCTCGTGTTATATCTTTTAATACGTACAACTCTCGTTCACTTTTAGCAAACATTCCAATTCGATTTTAAAACTGAGGTAGCATATTGCTTTGGTAATTAAAACTCGTTATTTATTTCTTTTTTGTGTGTAGGTAACTTTTTTTTGTCTCGTGTGTTTGTGCGTTGTAGCGAGTTAAAGGAGAAAAATACCGATAGCGAAAGTGGCCTTAGAATAGCGTAAGGTTCGCGCTTAACGACGCGACGTGTTCTTTTTTCTGGGGGTTTTGCCCTTTTCACTCTTCTTTTAATCTAAACAATCAAAATAAAAGCGCTATGAAACACTCGACTCGCGAGTTAATTAAAGAGGGTAAAATTAAAATAACGAAACATCGTTAAAATAACTCGAGTACACGAGTTTGTTATCACTCAAAATGCTTTGGTATTTTAACAAAGCTCAGCTAACTCCGATGTTAAAGGAAGTGAAATCATTACTATGACAAAAATTCGTTTTCAAATGATTTCTCATCTCGCTGCGTTCGTAGTGTAATTTTTATATAAAACATTGTTTCATTTTTTTTTTTGTTTTTACGTCTTGAAAGGTATAAAGGCGTTGGGGTTTTTTATTTTCAAACGCGAATGGAAAGTGGAAAAGTTTATTTTATGCTGAGATTTGCATTTTCAACCTCTTTTGTTTTTATTTTTTTTCATTATTTTGCGTTATTTTTCATTGTTTTGAATTTCGAATTCGTTAACGTAATTTTATGAGAAATCGAATTTTTCCGCTTTGTAATTTCGAATCTAATTGGTACGAAAATTTTCATCTTGCTTCCTAAAAGAGATTAAATTTTACTCCTACAGCCAACAGCTTACTTTTCTACGCTTTTGGCCAATTAGCTGTACACGCTGTGACAAAAAATTTTCATTTTTTATTCGAACGAATTTATTTGATAGTTTCCATTGGTCGATCGTATTCGACTCAGAAGTCGCACAAATGGTAAAAAATTTAATAAAAAATGTCCTTTCCGAAGTTCTTTTTAAAACAACAATACGACTTTTTCTAATTAACGTGGTTTGGTGGTTGTGTTGATAAATTAGTGACCTTTAAAACTGGCCTTTTTTCCAATCATTAGGATTTTTCATCTGCCTGGAGGCGTTTTTAATGAAATTCGAATTTTTTCCAAAGGGTCGACGAGTGTTAGGTATAATGATGTTGGAAATAAGGTTTGGAGCTCGTTTGAAAAGTTGCTGCGATAGGCGTAGGTTTTTTCAATAATCGAGAAATGAATTTCGGAGGCGAGAATTGAAGTCTATGACAATTCGTTGAATTCATTATCTATCGGATTGAATTTAATAGAGGGTTGGAATTATTTTTCTTAAATTAGATGTACTTTGTGAAATGTCGGATCGTCATGGCGAACGATTCGGTTTCGGGTGGGAAGTTGAGTGGGAAATTATTTATGTTGAAGCCATATTAAAAGATTTGGATCAGTCGTTCGTGAACGTTTGATTTATTCATCGAGCGAATTATTACCGAATTAATCGATTTTAGGAGGAAAATGAGTCGTGAATCATTTCAAAAATGGTGAAATCACTATAAGAACGAATGATGATAGACCAATTCAATTTTAAAGAACATTAATCATGAACTATTTTTATTCATGATTATTGGGTAAATCGGTGTGAAAGAATGAATTAATCATGAAGTGAATCATTCGCGAACGATTTGACTTCGCAAGGAAAATGAGTGGCGAATCACATGTGGAAGAATTATTTGTGAATAACTAATTTGGTCATGAAGTGAATCATTCGTGAACGATTCGATTTCGGATGAGATATGAATATGAGTACAATAATTTTCAATATGACTTTTGAGTGAATCGTTCTTGAACGAGTGAGTTGATCAAGAACTGAATCATTCGTGAACGGTTTAATTTTAGAAGAGACAATCCATCTTAATGATTCATTTTTAAAAGGTTCTTGAACGATTAAATTGATCATGAAGTGAATCATTCGCGAACGATTTGATTTTAGATGAGATATTAATACAATAATTTTCAATATGACTTTTGAGTGAATCGTTCTTGAACGAGTGAGTTGATCAAGAACTGAATCATTCGTGAACGGTTTAATTTTAGAAGAGACAATGCATCTTAATGATTCATTTTTAAAAGGTTCTTGAACGATTAAATTGATCATGAAGTGAATCATTCGCGAACGATTTGATTTTAGATGAGATATTAATACAATAATTTTCAATATGACTTTTGAGTGAATCGTTCTTGAAAGAGTGAGTTGATCAAGAAATGAATCATTTGTGAACGATTTAATTTCAAATGAGATATGTGTCTTGATTGATTTTAAAAATGTTCTTGAACGATTGAATTGATCATGAAGTGAATCACTCGCGAACGATTTCACTTCGGAAGGAAAGTTAGCGATTAATCATTTTTGGAAGAATCGTTCGTGAGTGACTAATTTGATCACGAAGTGAATCATTCATGAACGATTCAATTTCAGATGAGATAAGAGTTGATTCATTTTCAAAATTATTTTTGAGGGAATCATTCGCAAATGATTTGATTTTCGAAGAATAAGAAGCGGTGAATCATTTTTGGAAGAATTGTTCGTGAATAACTGATTTGATCATGAAATGAATCATTCGCGAACGATCTGATTTTCGAAGGATAATAAGCAGTGAATCATTCTTGGAAGAATTGTTCGTGAATAACTGATTTGATCATGAAGTGAATCATTCGCGAACGATTCGACTTCAGAACGGACTAGGGAGATTAGTCATGAATCATTTTTTTTAAACGAGTGATTTCTGGAAGAGTCGTTCGTGAATGATTCAATAGATTATGAAAACGATTCGATTTCAGATGAGATATGGAGTCTCGAATTATTTTCAAAATGATTTTCAAGGAATCGTTCTTGAACGAGTGAGCTGGTTATAAAGTGAATCGTTCTTGAACGTGTGAGTTGATCATGAAGGGAATCATTCGTGAACGATTCCATTTCAGGAGAGATATGGGTTGCGAATCATTTTATTAAATAATGAATGATTTTTGGAAGATCGTTCGTGGATTATTGAGTTGATCATGAAGTGAATCATTCGTGAACGATTTAATTTCAGATTACTGATATGAGTCTTGAATCATTTTCAAAATAATTTTTGAGTGAATCGTTCTTGAACGAGTGAGTTGATCATGACGCAAATCGTTCTTGAACTAGTTAGTCGATCATGAAGTGAATCGTTCACGAACGATTCGATTTTGAAAAAAATGAACCGTAACAAATTTTCTAATGATTTTTTGGATGAATCGTTCTTAAACGAGTTAGATGATGAAGTGAATTATTCGCGAACGATTTCATTTCAGATTAGTGGTATGAGTCGTGAATCATTTTCAAAATAATTTTAGAGTGAATCGTTCTTGAACGAGTTGGTCGATCAAGAAGTGAATCGTTCACGAACGATTCGATTTTCAAAAAAATGAACAGTAACCAATTTTCAAATGATTTTTTGGGTGAATCGTTCTTGAACGAGTTAGTTAATGATGAAATGAATCATTCGTGAACGATTTGATTTCAGTTGAGTTAGGAGTTGAATAATTTTCGGAACGATTCTTAAGTGATTCGTTCTTGAACGAGTGAGTTGATCATAAGATAAATCGTTCTTTAAGAAGTGAGTCGATCATGAAGTGAATCGTTCATGAACGATTCGATTTCTGAAAAGATATGAATCGTGAACAATTTTCAAACGATTTTTTTGATGAATCGTTCGTGAACGATTCGATTTCAAGAAGGATTTTAGTCGTGAATCGTTTTAAAATGAAATAACTTTCAAAATTATTTTGATTGAATCATTTTAGAACGAGTGAGATGATGATGAAGATGATGTGGATGTGAATCATTAGTAAACGATTCGATCTCAAGAAAGATTATGGCCGTGAGTGGTGTTCAAAATGATTTTTTTGAAAATTAATTTTGATTAAATCGCTTGTAAGCTATGAAATTGATCATACTACGAATCGTTCGCAAACTATTGTACAAATTATGAAATGAATCGTTCAAAAATGATTCAAAGGAATGATTCACTAATTTTTCAAATTTTCCCCTCATAAAATGCCTGAACAATACCTATTCTTTTTAATGAAATTTTCGAAAAAATTAGACAAACGAGTAAAATTGCAATTTGTGTAAAAGAATGCGAACACTTCATTCGCTCATAATTGCAATTTCAAACCTTGCGAATAAATTTGACAAGCTCCTAACCTATAATATTCTATTCTTTTTGATTCGTCGTACGAATATGCGAAACGAGGCTCGTATGAAAAAGGAAAAAAAAGAAACGAATGAATAAGCACACGATGTATATCCGTTTGAAATTTGTCGTCAGCTGCTCGTTAAATCTACGCGACAAACTTTCTTTTCATTCGATTAGCGACTCTTTCTTTCGTTAATTTCCCAATTAGAATAAAAATAACTATCGAAGCGCGGTACGTGCGGCGAAAAAAGGCCGAAGGAAAAGCCGCGTAGCAAAAATAAATTTCTCGATCGATAATTAGTGTAAGCATTTCCCAAATAAGAAATAGGAGGTTCGTTAAGTGGCGAACGAATGAGCTTTTTAAATTTATTACATTTCAAGGTCTGCTTTTAATACGACAAACGCGCCTCGAAAACACACCATGTGTTTCGTTATTAAATTTTTCTTACATCGTGTCGGGGTCTCGGAGAGTGTACTTTTTGTATATACGAGACATATCTAAATACGACGTACTCGTTCTGTTTGTACAACTTTTTTTTTATGGGGGTACGTTGGTACACAGATGTGGAAAAAATGGCTCACTTGGCGAATGCGCGAGCGAGTTAACCGCGAACTCGTTTCGATGAGCTTTTTTTCCCATCCCGTCGTCGCCAGTAACGAATTAACTACTTTTTTTTTTGCCTCTGTCGTTAGTATCCGTGGCTTTTTTCCTCACCGGGCGCCGGGGAATTGCCCGGCAACGTTGTGAGAACACCTCTAAAAACAGATTTAACGACTGAATTGCTACCAAATGTCGAGGATAATTTTTAATTCTTTTGTGATGCGAATTAAACTTTCGAATTAAAAGTTTCTCAAGTTTTGATTTGTAAATTTAATTGAAATTCCGTATTATTAGCGAGAATTTCTTCGGAAATAGATTACCGCGCCTTTTTAAAGCCAGAATTACCAACTCTCCGGGTAGTAATTTGCGTCCGTTTTTTTTCTCTCCGCTGCGCCGTTTGTATCGTCTGAGAATACGAGATATACTTTTTTTTATCGGTCGAAAATTCCATCTTCAGTTGTCCCTCGGCGTTTTTTTTTCTTCGTCGTGAAATCAACCCTCGAAACGTGAAAAGTACCGTATTTATCGAGTAATGAACGATTTCATTCGTGAAAGTCCCTTTGAGATGAAGATACGTTTAGAATGTCGATGGAAAAAATTCCACCGACGTGTAGAAAAAGATGTCGTTAGAGAAATGCAATTTTGAACTCGTATTTTTTCTCCTTACTTCTTCTCTCGCTTTTTTTTTTACTGATAACGTATGTAATCAATAGGCTCGAAAGTCGATTTACTACAATTCTTTCATTTCGTGCACGAATGTGATATTAGATTCGAATTTGATGTGTTAAAGAAAACGTAGCAATCGAGTACGAACTAGAACATCGTATTGAAATCATTTTTTTTTTCCAGCAGATACCCTTCTCGTTCGTTTTGTCTTCATTTCTCCCTTTTATTTTTGGAATTTACCGTTGTACTTGACAGCAAAAAATTCCTTTTATTGATTTTCCACAAAAAAGTGAATGGTGATGAAAAAAATGTCGATTTATCAAAATTCTTTCATCTTGAGCTCCAATTCAGTGGCAGATTTGAACTCGGCGTGTGAAAAAACCTAGAAATCGATATGTATGACGATTTTTTATCATTTTCAACCCCTACTCCTCCCCTACACCCCCTCCATATCTGAGTTCGAGATAAACTCTTATCTAGAGTGTGATCTTTTCATCAGCAACTTATTTTAAAATCTGCATCCCTGCAAAATGAAATTTTTATTCATATTTTGATTACTGCTAAATATTTGATCATGGGAGAGGGGGTGAATTTAGTGGGGGTAGATGATAAAATCGTAGAAAAATCGTCTTATGCATCGTTTGAACGTTTTTCAGAGGTGTTTTAAACTTCTTGAAAATTCAAAATTTCATCACGAACATATGGTTATCAAATAGAACCAATTGTAGTCAAGATGGGGAGGGGGTGAGTTTCAAGAGGGATGAAAAATTGATAAAAATACGTCATGTATATCGATTTCATGGTTTTCGAGGGTGGCAAATTCGAATCTGGCTATAATTTTTTGATAAGAATGAAACTTATTGTGGTACCGAAGGATTAGAGATGTCCTGAACTTATTTCGTGTACAATTTTGCTCTATTTATTCATTGGCTTCGATTATAATGAAAATGGAATTTTTCAAATTGTTTGAAAATTTCAAAATTGAATATTTCATCTCGCTGGTCTCCACCTTTGGCACAATTTCGCAGAATGGTATCGGTTTAGAACGTAATCACGATACAAAGGAACGCCATATTTTGGAAAATCATTTCCTCATTTAATTTTTATCGTGTTTTTGAAAGGAAATTACTCGATGAAATGACAGCGGATTGTATTAGGTGTTATAATACCAACGTATTACTATAGATAGGCCATCGGTGGGAAGGTAAATTTACAGATACATAATCGTTATCTTAATGGAAGCACCTGTAACTGCGAGGAAATGGAACCGAACAGATGTCAATCAAATGCGTGGCAAAGTAGGGTACGCGGTTCTCGGACCATCAATACAACGGCGAAGACTTTGTATATATAAATTTCCATTTCACCTGTGGCCGTTGGTTGGTGTTGGTGTATATCGAAGGTTTAATAATAATATTGATCGTATTTACGAGGACGCGGTCGCGGTCGCCAGAGATGTTGATAAAATTCTTGACATTCGTTTTAATTGCGAAAAACACATCGCATCGGTCGCGTAAATGTATTCAATTGGATAAAGTAATTTGATTTAGCGAACGTGGAAAAACGATGGCAACTTTATTGGTATATAATTAAGGGAGTATTATTTTAGAAGGATGCGAAAACGGTTTGTGTCGAAAGTTTATAGTTAATCTATCGACGTATTACATTTGCAGCATTGCGAGTAAACGTCTAATTTAATGCAGCGTGTATTTTGTTTCATAAAACTTACGCCAGCCATCGTTTTCAATTTAATTTCATTTGCTGAGACGTAGAGAGATACGAATGTGTGCCGAGTGCCGAGTCGCGAATACACACGAATGTATGACTCTGAGAGAAATAATTGTGCGACGACGTTGAAGCGTTGATTAGAACATATTGCTTGGGTAATTTACGAGCCTGATTGTATTTTCGTGTTTATTTTTTTTTTTCCAGATTTATAAAAAGATATTCGTCGGGTATTATGGAGAAGCACGAAGTGTCGAGGAGTAGAAGACGACGATAGTGAGGCGTCATTTCGCGACAATTCACGCACTGCAAATGGATGACCAGTAAATATCTTGCATTTATGGTTTCGTGTAATGGTCCAGTACGAGCGAATTAAATAAGGGGAAATTGGCAAGAAAATGGAATATGATGGAAATTTTAGGCTGTAATCTTGGCAATCAGAGATGTAACGCAGTCCAAAATCTTGGCTGAGGGAATGGAGGGGTTAAAAATGAAAAGTTTGCAGACTGGCATTAAGTTCAAATAATGTAATTTTCCATTCCATTATTCTGCTCGTATAGAAAGAATGCAGTAGCGAATCAGACCTATTTTTGTTCTTTTTTTCGGCCAAACCTGAATCATTTGATTTTTTTTTTGAAATTTTTCTTGTTGATTACTGATTTATTATTATCGAAATTTCATGAATTTTTTCGTACCTGGCTGTTGTGTTTGACATTTTTATGTGGAATTTTCGAAAAATTCGTGCATTTTTTTGAAGGTAAAATTTGATTGGTGGGTTGACCTAAATTTGAACTGATACCCACTCTGAAGCTTCCAAGCTGGTACTTTTCATCTCATTTAAGATGAATATTTTCAACGAAAAAAATTAAAAAATTGCAATTTCAGCACAAAAACGCTATTTTTTACGTTTTAAATCTTTTCTTACATCAAATGATTGCTATAAAGTTTGACAATTTTACCAAGTGTTGGAAATTTTGTCGAAGTACCGTTGAAATTTCAAAAATATTGTCCAATTTAAAATATCTGGGAAAGTTTTAGGTATTCGCCAAACGTTGAGCTTGAAATGTGTAAAAGTTTATAAACTTTTTTTTTTCAAAACATGGGTATGTCTTAGAGATGGGCTTCAATCTTTTAAAAAAAGAAAAAAAATTAGAAAAAAATGTAAGACCATCTGACAATGTTATTTGTTAATAATGTCAATCTTAAAACAGAAATGTTGAGATTAAAATCAAAATATCCTTGAAAATTTTCAAGTTTTTCAAAAAAGTTACTGTGTTTTTAAAAAAAAAGAACAAGAAATTTGCTTATCAGATTTTTCAGATGATATGAGTGATGGGCATATACCCTACCCCAATTTGCGACTGTTGACAGTTATCAAGATTGCTATAGCAGTGCTAAATTATTGCAGTAATATTTAGACATTGTTGTGGTTAAATTGAAGAAATTTTTGAGTAACATTGATACAGTGTTTGAGGATCATTGAGGCAATATTGAGATAACGTTGTGGTAACATTAAACAATGTTGCAGCAATATTGATTCAACATTTCAGGAATATTGAGACAATGCTGCAGTTAACATTGAGGAAATGTTGTAGCAATATTGAAACTATATTGCTGTAACATTAAGGCAATATTGATTTATTGTTTCAGCAATATTGAGACACTGTTGCAGCAATATTGATTTAATGTTTCAGCAATATTGAAGTAAAGTTTGCAATAGCATTGAAGGGATGTTTGAGTAACATTGAACGATATCGCAGCTATGCTGAGACAGCGTTTTAGCAACATTGAAATGATGTTGCAGTAACATTGAAGCGACGTTTCAGTAATATTTCCACAATGTTTGAGGAACATTGGGTACATATTAAGATAACGCTGTGGTAACATTGAGGCAATGTTGCAGCAATATTGAGAGCACCTTGCAGCAATATTGATTCAACGTTTCAGTAATATTGAGACAATGTTGTGGTAACATTGAGGCAATGTTGCAGCAATATTGAGATAATGTTGCTGTAACATTGAGGCAATGTTGCTATAACATTGAGGCAAACATTTCAGCAATATTGAGACAATGTTGCTGTAACATTGAGGCAATGTTGCAGCAATATTGATTCCATGTTTCAGCAACATTGAGATAATGTTTGCAATAGCATTGAAGTGATGTTTGCAATAGCATTGAAGTTATGTTTGAGTAACATTGAACGATAGTTGAGACAGTGTTTTAGCAACATTGAAATGATGTTGTAGCGATATTGAGCCAAGGTTGCAGTAACATTGAAGCCACGTTTGAGGAACATTGAAGAAATATTGAGTCAACATTGTGGTAACATTGAACGGTGTTGCAACAATACTTATTCAACGTTTCAGCAATATTGAGACAATGTTGTGATAACATTGAGGCAATGTTGCAGCAATATTGAGATGACGTCTGTAATAGCATTGAAGCTATGTTTGAGCACTTTTACTTCACGTTTCAGGAACATTGATATTATATTGCAGCAAAATTGAGATAACCTTCTCGTAACATTGAAAGGGTTAGTTCAGCCATATTTACGTAATATTGCAGTAACATCGAAATGAGGTTACAGCAATACTGATTCAACGTTGCAATAACACCAAAATGACGTTGCTACAATATTGAGATAACGTTGCAGTAGCATTGACACTACGCTCGAGGAACATTGAAATGATACTGCAGCAATATTGAGATAACATTGCGTGATGTTGCAGAAGTATTGAGACAATGTTGCAGTAACATCGAAGAAACATTTAAGAAACATTGGCACTATGTTTGAGGAGCATTGAAACAGTATTGTAACAATATTGTCTCAACAATGCAGTATCGTTAAGTCAGTGTTTGAGCAATATTGAGACAATGTTGTAGAAATATTGAGACAATGTTGCAGCAATACTGAAATGATGTTGCAGTAACATTGATGCGACATTTGAGCAACATTGGCACTACCTATGTTTAAGAAGCATTGAAACAATATTGAGATAATATTGCAGTAACATTGACCAATGTTTCGGAAATATTGATTCAATGTTTAATCAATATTGCTGCAACATTGCTTCAATATTGCAGCAATATTGAGACAACATTGCTACAATATTGAGGCAATGTTGCAGCAATATTGATGAAACATTGAATCAATATTTCCGAAACATTGGTCAATATTACTGCAATATTGTCGCAATGTTACTGCGAAATTGAGGCAAGGTTGCAGCAATATTGAAATAATGTTGCAGCAACATTAAGATAAGGTTTTATCCAATCTGATTCAGAATTGAACCGATATTGCGATGAACGTTACAAAAATGTTTCACAGCATCTCTGTAACAACATTCTGAAATGTTCGTAGAAACATCATCAAAATATTGAGACAACATTTGGCAAATTTTCAGCAATTTGGTGACAATATTGTAGAAATTTCACTGCAACATTGGGACAACGTTGCAGCAACATTCTGACAATTTTATGAAAACATGGTAGAAACATTGTGATAACATAAGATCAATTTTATCGCAACATTTTTGCAATGTTTTGAAACTTTTCACATCTAACGTCAATGCATCTCAACTTTTATTAAAAGATGTTTATTATGTGATCTAAGTATGTGGATCTTTGATCGACTTGAGTCAAGTAATCCAACCTTCTAGCCAATTTCCCCCTACCCCATCTCCCTCTTTATGCCTTTACTGGACTATTTATACAAATTTTAGAACTTATCGCGAACTTTGACATAACCATACGTGTTTATGATTACAGTGATATAACAACGGCCGAATGTACTCTGCCGAGTACTGTAAGCGAGAGAAGGCAGCACAGTGTTGCTGCCATCTGTTAGCAGGTTCTTAAATCATGTCCATCGACTCAGATTCATTATCCGAAGAAAAAAGTATATTCCGTCCTTTTACACGCGAATCGTTGCAAACAATCGAACAACGAATCGCCGAAGAACATGCTAGACAAAAAGAACTCGAAAGGAAACGAGCCGAAGGACTGGTTAGTCGAGAAAATATACTATTTTTTATTCGTTTTTGCCCACGCCGCGCGGCGCCTCGCCAACGTGGCGTTTTTCTACATCTCGTACCTCTCTGCTCTTCGAACCGAATACAGATCGGCTGAGAAATTAATACATTTTTTCCCCCTGCGAGCTCGAGCTCGGCAAAAGTAGGTCATAAATAGCAACACGAATACACCGAGAAAGTCGACAAAAGCTTTTCTATCGGTGTATTGATTTTTGATTGAAATATTATGTTTATGTTTTCTTATGTTTTATTTTTCTTTCTCCGAATTTCGATTCGACTTATATTTATTGGTCTAGGTATCTATCTATACGAAAGGGGCATGTGTTTTTATATTTCATACGGCGATGGCGATCCCGGTGAAATTATATGTTGGTAACCGCGTCGTGTATAATTTTACCATAGCGTATTTTCCGGTCACATCGACACGATGGCGAAAATATCCTCTCGAAGAGATGTTTAAAATTCACACGAGAAACCAAGACCGCGAACGCGCCCAATAAGCAAGCGCCATTCGTAAAATATTAATTCGTTTATTCTGTTCGGAAATTTTCCTCTAATTTTGCAGTCGTGAAAACTCTTTTTTTCCTCGCGAAAAAAAAATAAGATCACTCGGAGGCAAACAAAACTAGACGAATTTTCGTTCACTTCTCTCTCGATCAATCATTTCACCATGTCGAATATGTACACAAAAGCTCCCCTGTCTTGTATATATGTATACAACTTTACCTTATGTTATAAAAGTATATCTATAAGCGCACCCATATCCATATACCTTTTGAAAAAAAAACAGAAAGAAAGGCTCCCCGAATAGGTACCTCTTTTCATCGATGAAAGTATTCACTCTCGAGATAGAATACGTGTAGGTATAATCTGTATTCGGTTTCGGTGAAAATTATTCACCATTTGTCGAAATCTTCTCACCGATGTCACGCTTTTACTATTAAAATTCGAACTTTACCCAAAGATACGTATAATGTATAATGTATAAAAATAAACACATATCGTTTATTTTTGGCTAAATTCGCGACGATATAGAGAAAGTTTGAAATGATTCGATTTCGACTCGCGTTCTACCTATATGAAAATGCATTAAGCGTTATCTCGAAACGATACGCGACCCACCTACTCATAGTCAGGGGCGTTAATTGTATCACAGAAGTTGCGAAAATTGAATCAAAACTCTCTCCAAAGTAAAGATACTGTAATTACGTAGGTCTACTCTGTACCAGATAATAATCGTATTACCGATACAGGATTCTTATTGGTCTTTGAATATTAAACCAGCTGTACTTTGGTATCTATTGAAAAGTACGCTAAATTGAAAAGTTATCTGGTAAAAGGATGTACCTGCTGTACTTTTATATAATGGTAAAAGATGCTGCGAAAATACTTGGCCATTTGCATACTTCAAAGCATCCCACGAGTAGAAATGTCGTGCTGAGAAATTACAAAATTGCGCCTTTGATGAGCAATATTGTAATTTGATATTCGTTCATATTTCTTCAAAGATTCGTTTACGTAGAAAATAAGTCTTCAATTAGAAATTACCTTCGAAGTGGTAGATATTTTTTGGCTTCGGCTTTTCTTCAGGGACTCTGATTTTTGCAGTTTAACCATCTGAACGAAAAATTAAGTTGCATTTCAAAAGTACCTAAATCAAAGTTAGAAATCAGGCCAAATTTTGTAACCATTCTCCCTCTTTTGAAATTATAAATAGACCCCTATCTCGAAAATATAATCCATTTTAAATGAACCCTGGACCAATTTTGAATTATATTATTTTGTGTGATTATTTGGAAAAATATGTAGTTTTCATTAAATTCTTGATTGAAATGCCACTTTGGTGATTCAAAAATTTCATTGAAAAGTATTAAGGATAAAATTTTGTGAAATTGTTGAAAATATCGTCAAATTTGTGAAAAAGTGGTTTAAATATTCTAAAAAAATTCAACAATTATACTAGTGTCTGTTCAGAGTACCGAGAGTGACGTCATGATACCAGTTTCTGTGTTTGGTGCATTGATTTTTACCAAGTCCAAAACAGATTAAATTAATGTTCGTAATTTTTTTCATTTTTCAGTTTTTTCCCCTGAATTTTCTTCAAGTAATTTGCGAAATTTTTTCGAAAATTTTATTTTAAATGATTCATCGCAATTTTTTCAAAATTTTTTGCGTAATCAATTTTTTTGATACGCGAATTTGAATTTTCAACTTGGAAAAAAATTTTTCAATGGTACTTGGTGATTTTTAAAATACTAAAAACTTGATATAGATTCAAAGTATGCCATAAAAAAAAAGTAGAGAAATAAATTTCAATTAAAATAATTTATCTATTCACAAATTTTTGAAAAAATTACTATATCGCTCAGAAAATTTTGAGGAAAATTTTTGAAATACTTATTACTTTGAAAAATTAAAAAAAAATTAAGACTGAAAAAAATTACGAAAATTAATTTCATCAGTTTATTTGAACTTTGCAAAAATCAACTCACTAAATACAGGAACTCGTATCATGACGTCACCTAAAATGTCGTAAAATTGACAAAAAATTTCACGAAATTGGTTCATTGATAAAAAATATAAAATTTATTGAGATATTGCGAAAAACTAGTAAAAATTGTTTGAAATATTGTCAAAAATTGTTCAAGTGTGATGAAAATTAGTTAAAATTTCCCAAAATTCGTTCGAAAAATCATTAAGAAATTTTTTAAGACTTTTCAAATTTCAACATGTCACGAAAATTGTTGGAAATATTTCAAGCTTAGTCAATTTTTTGCTAAACTTTCAACGAATTTTGGACAATTTCACGAGTTTTTACCACTTTTATCGTATTTTTGATGATTTTTAAGGCATAGGCAATTTTACGATTTTTTTACTACTTTTATAATGTTTTTGATGTTTTTTAAAATGTTTTATACAGTTTCTGTGATACATTGATTCATTTTTCAAAAATTAAATCAACGTTTCGAAATATTATAAAAATGTTTGCAAAATTTCGAATTTTTTTTTTTTATTTTAAAATTATTTTTTAGTTTTTGCGATATTTTGAGCAGTTTCTACGGCATGTTGATTACTTTTTCAAGAAGTTAATCAACTTATGAAGTTTAGATAATTTCTACCAAATTTCAGACAATTTTTAGGGTATTTTCTATGGTTTTTGTGCAATTTTCGGCGTTTCTCAATCCTTTTTTGAGCTTTTTGTAAATTTTGACGAGTACGTGTCATAATTGTGTGGAGGGGGGGGGGTGTCAGGGAAAATTTTTGCATCACGAAATTTTGTTACTCTTGATTACTTTTTGGTCTTGAAAGCTTCAGATGTGAAAGTTGTTCAAACGTTCTAAAAATTATTAAAATTTTCATAATCATTTAAAATATTAAATAGGTCAAAAAACCATGAAAATTGCTGAAAATGATGTTGAAACGGTAAAAAATTTCATGAAAATCAGGACAAGTATTGTGAAAATTGTCAAGAAATCATGAAAAATTCTGAAAAAGTGGTAAAAATTATTGAAATTGTCATGAAAACTCGTAAAAATGTCGTAGAAATGGCCACAAAATCATGTAAACCGTCAAAAAGTTCGTAAACTGTTGAAATTCCTCACAAAAATCATTTGAAACAAGAGAAAAAATATCACAAAATCATGAAAATCGTCAAAAGCTTTGTCGAAAAAGTCAAAATTTGACAACCATTTGGTAAAAACGGTTCAAAAACCTTGAAAATTGTTGAACATTTCATAAAAGTCGATGAAATTGTCAAAAAAACATTAAATATCGTACAAATGGATGAAAATCATGAAAATTTCGTAAAAATTGTTGAAATTCCTCACAAAAATCATTTAAAATAAGAGAAAAGTATCAAAAAGTCATGAAAATCGTTGAAAATTTTGTTAAAATAGTCAAAATTTGACAAAAATCCGTAAAAATATTGTAAAAACCATGAAAATTGTTGAACATTTCATAAAAATTGATGAAATTGTCAACAAAACACTAAATATCGTATAAATGGCTAAAAATCCTGAAAACTGTCGAAAATTTCATCAATATTGTTCATATTTTCATAAAAAGTATTTGAAAAAAATATTGATAAAAAATTATCAAAAAATCATGAAAATCGTCAAAAATCTTGTAGGCCTAATAATTGTCGAAATTTTCACAAAAATCAGTAAAAATGTTGTAAAAATGGTCAACAAATCATAAAATTTGTCAAAAATGTCGTAAAATCGTTAAAATTTTCACATTTTCCAAAATTTTAATGATTTTTTAATGAAAATTTAAGAAAAATTCCAACTTAAATTTTTCCACGATTCTCGTCATTTTTTGACAGCTTTGCTTTTGCAATATTGTTACTGCTCTTGGAAATTTTTTTTGACAATTTTAACACTGTTTTTGACGATTTTCATTATTTTTTGGAAATTTTTTCCATGTTTCTAATACGTAATTTTTATTATCCAAATCTCAACAATTTTTTAAGTTTTTCTACCAATTTGTAATTTTTTTGACCACTTTTACGATATTTTTTAGATTTTTTTACAATTTTAACAATTTTTAACCATTTTTATGATTTTTTGACCCTTCTCACAGTATTTCCGATATTTTTTATGGAAATTTTTAACGTTCTTACGAAATTTAAACTACTTTTACAACATTTTTAATAATTTTCATCGAGTTTCGTTTCTTGATTTGTGACTAAATTAGCAGGTGTGCCAACATTTGGCCCTTGGATGATTTTACCAGATTCGAAGCTCACGTTCACCTCGCTGTTTCAAAAAGAAATCGAGAAATTCGACTTCAGAAATTCTAGTGATGTGGATTAATCGATTAATTGGAACATTCGATTTTTCGATTAATGCCAAGTTGAATAATCGATTAAACGATTATTAATCGATTATTTTCGTGTTTTTTTTTCAATTGTAAAAACGTCAAAAGTTTCAAAACAAGCAAGTGATTTGGGATTAAATCAAACAATTTTCATTTTATTTCACCATAAATCACAGTTTCTGTTAAAAAATATGAAATTTAAAAATTTTCTGCGGTTTATCGTTTGCATCAAATTTTTTTTTGAAAATAAATCACTATTTCTATTCAAAAATAGTAGTTTTCTCAAAAAAATGTGATTTTTTTCAATTAATCGATTATTCAAAAAAAAAGATCGATTGTGCTACAGTTGAAATAGTCGATTAATAATCGATTATTCCGAACCGATTAATCGATTAATCGATTAAAAACGA
>FIZU01011784.1:0-29530 GCA_900064475.1 Pseudococcus longispinus | reverse complement strand
AGTCGGGGAAATGTTTCATTTTAGTCGGCAAATTCAAGTGCGTTCACCCCCCTAAACTTAACCCCTCGGAACGCCCCTGAACGAAGGTACAATTTTTTGAAAGGAATTTTTTTTTTTAAAAAGCAAAGTGACGAAAAAAAATACATTTTTTAAATGACATTCCAACTTCTGTCATATTGAAAAATCTCTACTATTCGCTTCAAAGCTTTACAACCCGATTCGAAAAATTCCTGTAATAAAACCATCCACATTGTTTGAAAATTCACAATTATCGCGATATTTTCCAAAGTCTGCGTTGATGTGTAGATATACTATGAAACGTTACGCGCCATTTTAGGCGATAAAATTATAAAATAAAAAACAACTAACCAATATTTGTGTTTATTTTGAACGTCGAAGAGCAATCAACAATGGTCAATATTGACACGACTAGGTATACGTTCATGTTTTAAAAATACAAACGAATAAATTACAGCAAATATTGCCATTGGTATCAAGCGGTAAAGTTCTCGTCATCGTAGATCATGTTCAAAGTTGATTATTTGTTCCACCTCTATATACCACTTTAGACATAGATAGGTACGTATTGAATCGACGGATGCACAAAAAAAAGTTTTTTAAACCCAAATTACCAACAAGTTGCAGGATATGTTTAATGAACTGATGGAAATATTTCAATTTGATTGGGTATCGAGAAATGTGATGCAGTTTGACATTTAAAGTGGATTAAATTAATCGAAGAAAAAACGTAAACAGACTTATAACGAATTTCTCAAAGAAAGGAATTTCTTTAAAATTGATCAAAAGAATATCCAAAAAATTTCAAGGGTAATTTAATTGTTTAATTTGAGCTTAAATACTAACATCCTGCTTAATGATACATACTAAAAATAAGTAGGTATGTTACGAGTGACTGCATATGAGCTGTTCATTTAAGACGTATGAACATTCTAATTGTTAGTTATGGTATCTAATTAAGTATGATAAAAACTTTTTTGAACATGGATATGGCACTGATTTTTGACCATTCTTCGAAATGTTATGACTTTGGTAGGTACTCAACATCAAATTTTGAAATATTCATCAACATTATACTTACCAACTCGTAAATCTCTAATGAAAGGAGGAGTTTATGTGTGTATAGAATAAGGGCCGATTTTGGGGCTAATGCCAAACCAGAATTTGAATACACTAAAATTGGTGTTTGTTCTGCCCTTTTGGAGGAGTAGTACATCTCTTAAGTTGAAAATTTTGGGAAATTTTTGAATCACTGCGTCTATTTCTTTTTTGAATTCTTTGCATATAATTTTTATAGGTTAAATGAATTTAGTGAAGGGTAATTTTTTTGTCAATGCCCTTTTTTGTCAATGAGGGTTGTAAGTCGACTGTAAAATGCAATTCTCAAGAATTAAAAATTTTTTCAGGGGTATCCAAAGTTGACCTTGCGAAAAAAAACTTGAGCCAAATTCATGAAACAAAAGTTCAAACTAATTTTCGAGCTTTTAGTTCAAATACGCCTACTTACATTGAAAACTGAAACGGTTGTCACAAATCGCATCCTTTTAGCTGTTCAGGGATTCCCAAAACATTAAAAATCGAATTAATGAATACCTTAGGTACCAGTCTTTGAAATAGGTACCGACTTTCAAACCATAAAATGGAAAGGTATAAAATATAGAACTTACAAAATTTTCAAAAAAATATCTCCTCCTCACCCATTTATCCAAAAATACAAAAATGGCCAAAAATTACCCTTCCCTATATTTATTCTACTCCTGCACATTATCACACCTTGAGAATTAAAAAAAAATTATTCACTGGTTCTCAAAATATTCAAAAATGGCAACTGACGATCCATTATTGCACTCCTCAAAACATCTTTTAGGGAGAACAAACGCTCGATTTGTACTCAGAGCATCATGCATGCGTAGTTGTGCACACAATTTTAAGGCATTCAAGTTCGTGTTGGCTAATAGCACAAAATGGGCCTTTATGGAGACTCTTTGTCTTTCCTCCTCTATCAATTGAATTTTCATTGAAATGTCACGTTGCGGTATTACAGGGTGGCCCATTCATAAGGTTGATGATTTTGAAAATGGGGGAAAAAAAACATTTTGAGTGCAAAAATCTCGAAAACTAAGCCTTCTAGAAAAAAAATGATTAGTTCTAGGGAAAAAGAGAATTTTAAGCTCTACAATTTTTATTCCTTGCATTTTTTTCATCTCACCCTTAGTTTAGTTAGAAAACGAATGTTTATGGAAAATTTACAAATGTCGATGGTTTTGAAAAAAAAAACACTTTATTGTAAAATTTCCCATGAACATAGATTTTCTGGCGAAACTAAGGGTGCTACGAAAAAAATGCAAAGGATGAAAATTGTAGAGCTTAAAATTTCCTCTCTTCTTTGAATTGGTTATTTTTTTCTAGAGGGCGTAGTTTTCGTAATTTTTGCAGTATGTGTTTTTTTTTCAAAGCTATCGACCTTATAAATGGGCCATCCAGTACATGGACAGAACTAGTGGACTAGGCAGCTCAGTCTCTTCTAATTAGGAATTGACCTTCTAGAGAGATTTCGAACATAAAAAATAATTTCATGTCTAAATCAATTCCTCCTATGTCATAGTGACATGTGCACTAAATTTGAAAGGATACGAGTATAAGAATTTTCATCAATAACGTATTCAAACGGGTTCCAAGGTTTCTGGACTCCCCTTGAAGACTGAAATTTTGAAAAAAATTACGAAATTTCAGCTTCTGAATACTTTTTTCTCAATTTGTTTGGCCTCGTTTTGCTCCAGTTCAAAAATCTTGGGCATGGATTTCTTTTCAATTGTACCAACATAAAATTACACGAATGACGATATGATTATGCCATTGACTGTCATGTTTATTTTTTCCACTTATTTTCATTTTTTGAAATTTTGATTTTGAGCTCCGCTTCGTCATTTGCCTATTCCACAAAATTCCGACAAGTTCAGCTTCCTTCCTCCCCTATGAATTATATGTATCTAGATCCGCCTACAGATTATTTCGCATGCCAATAATTTTTACTTTCTTTCAAAATGTGATTTGTCGAAATATCATTGACTTTTCATAATTCTTTAACAGGTTGCATGGGTATGATTTTTATTGAAGTACCTACGAGTAGAAAAATTTGTTGAAATATTCTACAATGTTTTTATTAAAATATAAAATTTTTGAGATGGCTTTTGGAGCTAAATTTTGATCATTTTTTACATTTAAAAATTGTTTAATCGATTTAAAAAAAAATTAAAGCCTGAGAATTTGATTTTGTTTTTAAATTATCAAATACTCGTATTTTTATGTTACCAAAACTTGACACCTTAATATTATCAAGGATAATTTCTTGTTACCTAATTCTCTAATATTTCAAGGGAAATGAATATAAATTGGTAAATCCTCAAAAATATTCCCGATTTCAATTTTGCATCAAAAATCGAAATCCAAATCACTCAATTATTCTTCACTCGATTAAAATCCATCTGAAAAAATATCACACGTCGAAAATAAATACGCGTCTATTTTAAAGTAATTCAATGCTGAAGAGTATCAAGTACCTATATGAAAGTCGTTGTGACAACACAATTCACGTAGGAAAAACCTTGCAAACGTTTGAGGAAGAAATTAACTCGGATGCTTTAATCATTGTCAAAAAATATATATTCCAGCTTACTTTAGATGTCGGTATATAAACGTAAAATAATAATGGTTTTTTCATATGCCACATGAACTAGCTTTTATCATAATTTCGTTGTTGCACAGTAATTAGGCACCGCTGCGAGTAATTTTTCAACACCTTTTTCCTCCCTATCAACCAGGCTTTTATGGCCTGTACCTTTTAAAGTTGTTCATTAAAAAGAAATTTAATCAAAAATGTATCCTGCAGTCGTTCCACTTTTTTTTTCTGCGTAGGTACTTTTTAAAATACCCTGTGCTTTCTTCATCACATCAAAGTACTCGTATGGGTAGCTCTATAGGTACCTATACGTACAATGACAATTGACACGTTTAATTTAATTAACAATTCTCGATATCATTAGACCATATATCCTTTTATGAACAGCCACTGGCTTTGTGGAAAATTTAAAGAAAAAAAATATCAGTTATGTATTTTTCCATATTTCGTAATATGCATTATGGTTATTTTTGCAACTGGTTATGAAATTATAAGATAACACTTTCGCTAGACTTTAAACGAATGTTTACATTTTAAACAGAGATCATTCATGCATATGCGGACCGACTGTTACACCGTGAAAGTAAGAGAATTGACGCGGTCAAAAAAAATACCTAAATTAATTATGTATACGTGGATACGTCTCGCCGACTCGATAAATAAATAGATTTTAGGCTCGTGCAATTTCAAGTTCATAATTATTATAACATTGGGAAAAATCAATATACACGTATTAGGCTATACAGTTTCAGTTATACTGAACAGTCATGGCCATCAAATCGCTGCCTTCTTACCTTGGCATTGCTTTGTGTATAGATATCATCTGATTACGAGTAATTATTTATCTGCGTAGATATAACGGTTTACGTAAATACATCGTGTTCTATCAGCAGGATATTTCGTCGTTAGAAAGTGAGCTTGTAAAATTGTATGGATTTTCTATCATCACTTATGATTTTATGAGCTCATAGAAAATTATTGATAGGGCTTAATTTTTCCACTTTTCCAAATCAAAATGCAATTTTCTCAAATTTTCCAAACTTCGAGTTCAACTTTTGAATCTTGTAAGATTTTCAAAATTCATTACTCAAAGTGTGAATTTTGATATTTTTCATACTTACTCAGAATATTTTCCAACTAGTAATTTTTTTCAAAAATTTAAACTCACCTCAAACTGCAATTTTAAAATTTTCCAGCTCAAAGTATAATTTTCCTCGACTTTTTCTTCGTGTTGGAAAAAATTACACTTCGGATGGAAAAATGGAAAAATCACACTTCAACTTGAAACTCTGAAAAAATTACATTTCAAATTGGAAAAATTTCTATTCTGATTCTAATAGCCCAGTCAAATAAGGAAATTAAATTACATTTTGAGCCATCGAAGATTTTATGATTTTAAAATGTTCCTTTCGGTGACGTGATTAACCACCAAAAAATCCATGAATCTTACCCCTCGGAAACTCCCCCAAATGTGGACCCAAACTGACCTTTTCGTTGTTTTTCGTTTATAACTCTTCAAATATGCGTTTAAACAAAAAGATAATCATGACTAAAATTGAAGTTCATAAAATTTGTAATAAAAATGGTTATCGTTTTTTTCAAAAAGTGAACGGGTGGCGCAAAAACAAGTGTCAAAAAATCCAGCCTGAAAAAAATTAAGATTTATTACTCTTATTTTCACAAATAAAATAACATGTTGCTATTAAACTGTAGAAAAAAATAAATAAATCGATTTTATAGGAAATTCTATGCACCTACTTCAACATTAACTTGAACTTTTTTTCTATTAGCGACACAGCTGAAAAGTTATTAGCATTAAAAGAAAGGGAGGTTCACATGTATCAACATTTCATTTTTTTCACCTTGTATATTTTGACGCGTGTTTTTGCGCTACTCGTTCATTTTTCGAAAATAATGAATATAATCTTTTTTGTTGAAAATTTTATGTACTTCAATTTTAGTTATGATCATTTCTTTGTTTAAACGCATATTTGAAGAGTTATAAGTGAAAAACGACGAATGGATCACTTTGAGGACTTTTTGTTGATTAATCAGGACACGGAAAGGAACGTTTTAAAATCATTGACTCAAAAATACAATTTGCTCCATTTTTATGGTTCAATTTTACTAGATCAATAAGAAAAATTGAAATTCTTGAGTGAAATTTTCTAACTTGAAAAGAAATTTTCTTGTTGAAAATCGAGTAAAATTACGTTTCAAGTTGGAAATGTTCGTAATTATCTTTCTCTACTTTCTCACTTAAAGTGCAGTTTTTCTCAACTGAGGTACACTTTTACAAATTTGCTGACTCGAAATATAATTTTTTTTCGATTTTTCAACTAGAAACGTAATTTTTGCAATTTCATTTTTTCAAACTTGGAATGTTTCTGATTCAATGAGCCACTAATGGCAAAATTAGTTTTTTGAAAGATTAAAATTAATGGACGAATTTTGTTGATTGAAGAAAACGTTGTGTAGTCCACCTTCTCAATTTATTTAAGCACTTGAGACTTCTGCGGATTTATTTTTACAAAAATGATTCCTGGAATTGATTGCTGGAAATTAACGAATCCTATACGACAAGGCGTACACACATATGCACTAAGTAAATGCAGTAATGACTGAAAAAACCCCACACCAACCTTGAAACTCATCAATAAAATACTTCAAAAAAAAAGTATAGTCAAATGAGCACGTGATGTAAAGAAAAAGATGACGTAAGCTTCATTTGCAATCATAATTGGCGATTAAATAAAAACTATACCTACCAATATAATATGTTGTTAGCTTTGCGGTATAAAAATATGTTGCACATTTCTTCCATTATTCATAATTATGCGTAAATTAAACTGCCTGCATAGAAATTATCGAGATATTTTAATTTTTCAGCTAATAATTTGTTATAGAAATTAAATCATGTGAATACCTATAGGTATAATTTTGTACTCAAGTATAATCCAATGGGTAAATTCTGAGTATTTCATGTCTCCATTTAATTTGCTCCACGTCTTCTAACCTTTCGGCTTATTTCTTACGTACCTATCGGCTATCAGAGACTGTAATCTTAAACATCCTTCGTATGGTGCACACTGCACACACCTGGCTTTCATATTACTTTCACTCACGTTAATAATACTAAAATATGTGATACGTTTTATAGGCAGCATACACCTAGGTGTTGTAAAAGTAGATATTATTTTACTTATGACAGTTGTACATTTTTTTATTAATCGAATAATTTGAGATTTTTTATACCTGATTGAAAGAATCAGTCGTCCAGCCCCATGTTGCCATATTTACTCAAGAATTTTTTTGAAATAAAAAAACTTACGTTTTTTTAAAAAAGGGTCAAGTCCCATTATTAGGTGAAATCAGCACCAGGTTCCATTTTCTATATGGACCACTTATAGCTGGGGAGAGGGGTATCTTGACGTGAAAAAATGTTGACATTTCTAGAAAGGTACCTATATTTATCTATCAGAAGAAAAATTCGAAAAATGATGTTATAGTGATGTATTTCAATTGAAATTTTTTTAAATAATTATATTTCCGAATTTTCAACTTGAAATGCAATTTCATCCCAATTTCCAGTTCAAAATGTACCAATTTTCTGAAAGAAATTAAAAGTTTACCATGGCGGATTTTTTCTCACTTTTTTTTCGAAAGTTCAAACTGCGTTTTGACTTAAGAATGATCTGGTAAAAATTCCCTCTCTTTAAACCGATTCAAACCTGATCACTCCTCAATTACCATTTAAAATTTTCGATTTTTTTGTAATATCTGCTTAAATGAAAAAAACCACTAAAAACTTTTTTATTGAATTGTTTCTAATTCAAAAATATCATTGAAGATGATTTTTCCTCATCTACTCCGCCCTGTCTTTTTTTTCAAAAATGAAAGAAAATGTATAATGTGAATTTTTTTCAAAAATGGAGTTTTTTCGTAAAATCTCTACATTAGAAAAAAAATATATTTTTAATTTCTTATGCAAGGAGTATGTACACAATGATTTTTTTAAAATACATAGTGGCTACAGTGGCCCTCATTTTCAACTTTTGAATTTTTTGCCCCCCTCCATTGTTCTTACTTATGAGAAAAAAATTCCCTATTTTTCATGTTTTCCGTAACTGAATTTCGAGTGGTTACTTCAAGTCTCCCATTAAAAAAAAATGAAACAAATTAAAATTAGATGAAATTTTAAAATTTATGATTTTTTTCGCATTCCAGGCCCTTCCAGTATTCCCTCTGATCAAAAATAACAACTAAAATTTTTAATCCTCTTCCACAGTGTGATAAAAGTGAGAGTTTGAGGGAGTTCCAATGTTAGCCCGCTCAAAGAGTCGTCCATTCTCTCATTGGAAGGTATAACAGAAATTTGTGTCATTTCTAATAAAAGGGAGAGTATTAGGATGGAATGGAGCAAAAAAATCAAAATGAAAAACATTTTCATCACACTTTTTCAATTTTTTTTTGAAAAGGGGGAGATTTGGCACCACTTATTTTGAATGTAGGGGACCGAAACTTTCTAGGATATATTTTTTCATAAAAATAAACAATTTTAGGGGATGGGAGCAAACAAATTGAGAAAAATTTCTACCATGTAAAAACAAGAACCACCCTAATTGTGGCCCAAATAGGAGGTCGATGGTTTTGAAAATGAAAAAAAAAACACTGACTGTAAAAATCTTGAAAACTAAGCCTACTAGAACAAAACTAATCGATTGAAGCAGAAAGAAAATTTTAAGGTTTATAAATTTTGATTTCAGCATTTTTTTCGTAGAACCCTTACTTTAGCCAGAAAATTTATATTTATGGGTTTAGCTCATATACAAAAGTCGATGGTTTTGAAAATGGGAAAAAATTACCATAAACGTAGATTTTCCAGGCAAACTAAGGTTCCTACGAAAAAAATGCCAAGAATCAAAATTTGTATAGCTTGAAATTCTCTTACTCTTAAGAGCTATTAGTTTTTTTCTAAGGGGTTTAATTTTTGAGATTTTTGCAGTTAACGTTTTTTTTTTTTTTTTCATTTTCTAGATCATCGACCTTCTATATGGGTCATTCTTTATGTATTTTGCAGCAAAGTTGAAAATGACCCGACAACGACGCTTACGATGAGGAAATCCTCAATCACTAATATTGTAGAGGAGAAAATTTACAACATTGACCAGCTAATTATATTTTTATTTGGTTTTAAATTTTTTTCACTCAAAATGAAGATGAACAAAAATGTAATGACTGCTCTACATTGGAAATAATTATTAGAATTATATCATAGGAGCCATTGTATTCGTGTAATTTGAATTTTTTCAATGCATTGTGTTTTAGCTTGAAATAATTCTTCGCTCATAAAATAACATAAAAATATGAATAAATGAGAGTAAATCCTGTAGAGGGGATAAATATCAAAATATCGACCTTTTTTCATTTTTATACTGAAATTCAATTTTTTAAGACAAAAAAAAAAAAACAAAATAACGATTTTTTCGTACGGGTTTTCACGATTTTCAGACCTTGGTTCAAAGAAAGCAACAAAACCAAATATTTAAGAAAATTCTACATAAAATTATAAATTTTTTGGTAATTTTTCCAGGGCGATTCGTCTTTGCTTCTATGATGTTTTTCACATTTGAAAATTTGAAGTGGCCAAAAAAACATAAAGAAGTGAACAAAAATTGAAATAAAAAAATATCGCAAATATACCAGTACGAGGTATAACTTTTTGCCAACAATCGAAAAATTTCCTCCATTTGTACCAAAAATCAAAATTCTTGAAAACAATGCAATAAAAGAACCATAAATCAAGAAGAGTCGATATATATTTGGTCGAAATTATCACAAAAGTTCCTTCGCAATAAAACACCTCACCTGAAGGGGTTAGACAGGAAATCGAAACTAGGTCCAATTTCACCTTTTAACCTGGCTAGACCCTTTTCTAAAACACAGAAAAACAAAAAAAATTCAAAAAATTTCTCACAACAATCAATTCGAAAGTAAGCCTTCCTTGGAAACAAATAAAAAAAATGCTCGCATTTTAACCTTCGATAAATTACACTATGAGACGACGATGACGCCGTCTTAAGACATATTCGCTGATTCAAAATATTATATAATAAATGAGGGCGCATTTATTTCATAACAACCAGATTATTGGAAACTGGCTTTCTGGTATTCGGTTTTTAAATGTTTAGACATTGGACGCGCACACTCGTCCATATAGAGATAGCTGTATATTGTACCAAGAAAGATTATTAATGCTTCACGTGTATAGTCTTACAGTGAGATAATTCCCCTTCAGCGTTGTATTTACAAATTCACCGAAAGTACGCATAATAAGATTAATCAAGCCATTCTTTATGATTTATGTCCGCATTAATCATCGCCAAAAAAAAAAAAAGCAAGACTAATTCGCAGAAAAATTTCAACAGTTTTTCGTCTAGAATTTTGCACGAAAATGCAAAATATTCTTCAATGGGTATATATCGAATTGCAGGCACAATAAATTTTATAGTTCGCGAATTACGTAATTTAATGAGTACTATAAATGAATACATATGAATGCGATGGTATAGTAAATTGTACTTATTATTACTCGCCAAAGATTTCATCAAGGTCTTTCCGTACATGTGCAATTGATATACGAGCAAGTTCACGTAAAAAAAAAATCTATCAAGTCGAGGGGAATCGCAATAGTTAGATTTCCAGCTACAATTTTTTATTCGTTTATATGGTTTAGGTACTTTCTTTGCCAGTATGTATCGGGATCATTGATTTACAAGCTGTGGAATATTTCCATCGACCGCATAAAGTAATCAAAATATGACAAGACTATAATTAATAACCTGATCCGATACGATGGCTGATTGCATGAAACATATTCAATGTATCATGTGCAGTTTTGTATTTATATTTGATGCGAATAACACGATCGTACGATGACGATAGCGATTGGCAATTCGACAAAAACATTTTGTTGTTCACAAACTGGTTGAAAGGTCACCACAGAAGTATTATTGAAATTCAGATGTCAAACCGAAACAACCTTACTACCAGCGAATCGTCAGTTTTACGTAATATTCATTCGAGTTTATTATGAATGCTGAGCTTATCGTTGAGCTGCGACCTGGGACGAAGACGCGACGCCTTCTTTGAAATTACAACAAAATACTCGTCTTGGCGTATTTTACGCGGAAATGTAATTGCTGCAGGCGGTTTAACACAGATTGAAAGCTCGTTGGGTTGGATTCCATCCCGAGTTTTCGGTTTGTTTTGCGTTGTCTATGGGGTCTGCGGGCAGAACTGGCGATGTGGTTTTGTTTCTTATGTTTTTCGTGATACGAGTATAAGATTGTACTAAGAAAAGAACGTGTATAACGATTATTTTCAAGTAATCATTGGTTTCGTGTATTTTTATCCTCTCGAGTAACTGAATTTTTAATATTTACAATGTGGGTCAGTGAGCTCATATGAGCGTATGGTATTCTGAAACGGGTTCAATTTTTGAGGATATTGTGAGATTAAAATTTTGTCAACACTTGGAGATATCATGGAAACCTTAAATACTTAGTGTTATAAGCACAATTTTAAATTATTCAAAATATCACAAATGAATAGATAGGTTAAGTAGGTACTTAAGGTGCCAAAAAAATAGTTGAAAGGGTGTACAACTCATAAAACAAACGAAAACTTTCAATTAAAATCAAATCGCAATTTTTTTCAAATTTTTGTCCTACTTGTTTCACTTTGTCGTTTGAAATTAATGTAACTTCTATCTACTTTTTCCAACAATTTTTTGAAAAGTTGGATGAATCGAAAAAAAATTTCAGAATGAAAGGCTCAGGTCCCCGAATTGATTTTGAAACCCTTCAATTTCATTCGAAAGTTTGAACTTTATACAGCAATATCCTCTGTGGAAGTAGCAGAATATGAGACATTTTCCCCTATGTCTTAAGAGTAATAATTCAATTTTTTGGACTACCCAATGACAGTTTTTATTTTTTTTAAATATTGTGCAATAAAATGAAGGGATTTCAAAACCGGTTCAAATGAAAAAGGTAAAGGAACACCTTACTCTTTTCCCCACTCCAAGTTGACAGAGTTAAACTTTGACTTGGAAAATTTAGGTTTGTCTGGAAAATTTGAAAAAATTTAAAAGCAGTTCTTTAATGAACAAGAAAAAATTGCATCTTAATTAGAAAATTGAATTTAGAATACAAAATTCGAAATTTCCAGTCGAAAATTATCACCCCTTCCTCCTCCAACAACCAATCAGTCAGCATTATTCTGGTAAAATGTTGAAATTTTCCTACTCAGAATACCATTTTTTTCATTTCTTTAATTCAAAATGAAAATTTGCTCAAGTTTTCAAACAAAACTAAAAAATTTTCAATTTCGTAAACTTTAGAGTAATATTATTGATAAACATATTTTAGAAACAAAGAATTAATTTTTTGAAAAATAATTATAACTTATGAAATTTTTATTTAAAAAAAAAAGTTTAAGCTAAATGAAGTAGGTACTTTTTGAGTTGGGCCAAATGTGAGGGCTAAGAAAGTAGTCCAACCCCCTCCTCCCATCCCATCACCACACAGAATTATATTTCGAATTGGAAAGTTTAGGTTTGATCTAGGAAATTTGTTGAAGCAATAAAGTAGCAGCTTTTAAAAGATGAACTTATTTGAGCCAGAAAATTTGAATTTTGACTTAAGAATGAAATTCGAGGTTTCTTTAACTCGAAAAGCTATTTTTCAAATTTCTTTGATTCAAAATCCAAATTTATTCAAGTTTTCAAAAAAAAAAAAACCAATTTCGAAAACTTTCTGACTGAAACAGAACAATGGGATGTGTAATGTATGAAATTAATTTTTTGAAAAGTATACCTAGAATTTTTATTTAAAAAATTTTTAAAGCAAAATGAAGTGCTCTCAGATTTGGGGTGATATGTGAGAGCTGAAGAAGCAGCTTACCCCTCCCTTCCCTCCCACCTTCTGAATTGACAAATTTATACTTCAAAGTAGAAAAATTAGGTTAGCCCTAAAAAATTTACAATATCTGATAAGGCAGCAAAATCAGGAAAAAATTCATTCAAATGAAAAAATTTCACTTTAAGAATAAAATTCGAGGTTTTAGTCAGAAAACGTCACTTTTTCTTTCCTTCACTTATCCCCCCAATGAACCAAAGTCAGCATTATCTATGAGGGGGGGGGGGAGAGAGAAACTTGCTACTCAAAATTCACTTTTTCATTTTTCCACTCAAAATACAAAGCCTGTGGTGTAGTAAGGGGGTCAATTGGCCTCTGGTCGAATTTCAATTTTTTTTCATGATGCCAAATTGGAGGAGGGGAGGGAATTTCAACTTCTTATTTCCACAGGATGTCTAACAAAATTTCCAAATCAAAATTCAGCACTTTTTTTAGCACTTTTTAGCAGAATTTTTTTCAGAAATTTGTAACATCTTCAAGAAGATGGGAGGACGTTTTTCAAGTCAACGAGCTCCCCCCCCCCCCTCAACCCAAAATCTATGCATATATTTGTATATTAAATGATTTAAAAAAAAAAAACTTCATCATTTTTTTTTTCAAAATAATTATTTCTTTTCATGTGTAGGTGTGTCATCAAGCATCAAGGTCCAAAAATTTTCAAATTTGGCACAGAAAAAATCAAAATTTCATCATTTTTAAAACATTTTTTGAAATTTTTCTTTATTTTAAATTTCATTTGACATTTTTTTCCATTTTTTGTCATTTTTAAACAATTTTTGAAATTTTTCTTTATTTTTAACTTCATTTGTCATTTTTTTCAAATTTGCGACGAAAAAAAATAAAAATTTCGTCATTTTTTAAACCATTTTTTCCCATAGGTTTTTAAAATTTGGAGAGGAAAAATCAAAATAATAGAATAAAGTTGAATTCATTAGTGAAGCAGTCAGACAATTATTCGGAGGGGAGGGAGCGACGAGAAAAATTGTGATTTTCTGTGAAATTATAAAAAATGTCCATTATTAGGTTCTTAAAATCAGAAAATTATTGGACCTGAGCGAAGCGAAGGCCAAAATGGTTGCAAAAAAAGACCTCAGAAAGCTCTGACATTTTTTCTAAATATTTAATTGGAAAAAAATGAATTTTAACGAAAAAAGAAAGACTTCTGAGCCAAATTTAGCACCTTTACAGCACTTTTCCAGCTTTTAGCCTCACTTTGTAATAAATGACCACTTCAGCGTTTTCAGCACCTCTTAGACACCCTGTTCCATCATTCTGAGAATAATTCACCGGGGATAATTGATTCAGCAACCTCATTAGAAAGGGCACCAATAACAATTATTCAACTGCACAGATGAATAGCCACAATAATCATTAAAAACCTGCATTCAAAGATGGTAATCGTTCAACTTCACGTCGTGAAATATAAACCAAACGCCATCCCATACAACTGAGATATGCATGATTCTCAAAATCCACTCGTGAGTTTAGCAGGTCTAGGACACGACCGTTCAATTTAGCTTCAAATATATAAACATTACCTAAAGTAAACCTCTTCACTGTATCGCATCCTTATGTACTTATTCAAACGATAACAAATACGAGTACACGATTGAAAAAATGACGAGTCATTGGCGAATTCCATAACGTTAAATTACAACTCGATAATTGCATGATCTGAATAGGGAAAAGAACTTCGTTGCGGTGATAGGAGCATAATATGGTCGACTATTTTAATACATCTACGTCGTCGGTACTAATCAGTGAAATTAGCAGAATATAATTAGCAATAATCCCCTTTAATAGTGCAATAACATAATACGAGAATAAAATAACGTTGCAAAACATAATACCATCATAAGCGTTATTTTTTATCGCCTAATTTAATTCGAGTTAACAATTAATTAAGGGAACTTTCTCTTCGAAGCATGCCGCATCGGAAGACGTACATCACCCAACATTGGTCACAAACCATAAAAAAATAACCATCGTTCGATAAACATACTCGCACGTAGATGCAATGACATACATATCCGCTCAAAAGCGCCATACTCGTAAAATCCTTCCATTGCTCGAAATTCATACGGTCAAAATTTTCCATCCAAAAGCGTCTCGATTAATTACCTTCGTGTATTCTCGAGTTACTTAATTTGTTAGCGTGACAATAGCGCGAATGTCGACCTATTCTTCGAGCAATGTCAAAGTCCTCGTAATCTTATTAGAACTGCATCATGCAGAACTGGTTTATCGCGGTTGTGGTTAGAAAATCTCAACAATTGATCGCACAAGGCGACTGAACGAGTCCGCAATGCTGACATGTGTGGCTGGTAAATGATTCGCAATCGTGTAGGCTTCTACTTTGGTCGAAAGAGATGAAAAAATGTTGTGAAAGTCATTGCCAGTTACGTAAGCAGGTCTGTGGCATTCGTTGGCAGATTATTCGCTCGTTTGGGTTCGAGAAAAGTTCGAGTTTGGATGATTTTTTCGTAGACGAAGGTAGTTTTTTCACAGTCTGATGCTTCGTGCACAACTCGCTGAATCAGTTTATGCAATTCCATCGCCTGCGATGGTTTTTCGATCGAGCTATATGAACTCGTTTGAAAACAGGTTCTCAATAGGATATCGAAACGGAGCCCAGGAGTGCGAAAATGCATACGAGCTTTGCAGACAAAGAATGGGCGAGGTGAATTGCAAATTTCACGCTGAAGGAGATATGTGTTTAATGATCGAATTGTACAACAAGAATAAGCCCAAAGGGAAAGTCTTACGTAAGCTGGTTTAAAAGACTTCCTACCAAGGTGACCACTCGGGCCCATTTTTCAAAATATTATTCTCCCATTATTCAGCATGTTTCATTCGAACCATTAATATTTCACTAGTTGGTGAACTCAGACGTCAATTTATATCGGATTAGTTCCGACAGAATTTTTCTTTAAGATGAAATTCACAGAACGTCGCGATGATAGACGTTAATGAAATATAAATCTATCTTATACGATTGTGACATTAATTGCGTTTGTTTTAAACAGTTGTTACAGGCTCGACCGACGGTATCGGCAAAGCGTACGCCAAAGAATTAGCCAAACGAGGAATCAACATCGTATTAATAAGCAGAAACATTGAAAAATTAATGAAAGTGGCTTCCGAAATACGTAAGTTTGACATTACGTTATTCTCCTTCGAACATTCACTCGATTTGGAAGCAGCAAAAGTCACAGTCACATCCAAGTTCAACTAATCCACAAATCATACCTATTTAATTTCCGTTCGCAAATTTTGCAAGTCATTTTATAGGTACCTAAACCGCTTGTCACATGTGGAAAAAATCCACAGACCACTAATGCGAATAACATAGGTGCATTTTTAAATACACAACCGATAATACCTGCAATAAACGTTAAACAATTAGTTAGAATGACGCAATTATCGAAGATATACGTAACTGTTTGCGTTACCAAAAAAAAAGGGTCGAGAAGAGAACACGAGTTTCGTTGTACGTAATGATTTTCTATTAGAGTTGTAATCGCAGAATTACTCGTGGTACTATGTCGTCTCAAACTACCCCTATTCTATTTCCCGCACATGCAAATAAGCACTTAACCAATATACTCGCAAAGGGTTCTATTTGTACTAGCTTTACTAAACGTGTTACATGTAATTAGGAGAATACCTACATTTTGAAGGCGATTGTATTAATTGGAATAACTTCATATGCAACGTAAACATTTCTACATGAGAAAATGCCTATACCTACGTGCAGTGCAGGATACATTCCGAGTGATTACTGGTGTAAGGTTGATTAACACGGCGTTGGTTGGGTAAGGTGAATAGTTATGGTGGGCATTGGTGGAAGGTAAATCATTGATAAGATTATCTGAATTCTGAATGGTATTGATAGATTCGATTCAATGATGATATTCGGGGAAAAAAATATTTAGATTTAGTGAAAATTCAAGATTTCAAAGAATATTTCGAAATTTACGAATATGAATTCAGATTACCCAAAATTGAAATGCGATGGCGAATTTTTGTAGATTTTTAAACCAACAGGATGATGCACAAAATTTTCACCTTTAAATTAAAATTTGACCGGAAATGCTATGATGAAATTTAGTCGACGAGCTACTTATCGAATAGAGTTGGAGAGGGATAACAATCCACAAACGAAAAAAAACATGATTTTTTGAGTCAGTAGGTAATTAGAAAACGCAATTTTCAAAGTTTGAGCTACTGCTATGCTCAAGCTTCATCCTACTTTGATGCCAGTCTTGAAATATTTATATAAAAATAACATTAGAAATGAGTGCAGAAGCTCAAAAACATATAGAAAACAACACTCCACTCGAGAAATTCCTATTTTTGAGTTTCATTTCTACGATATGGACAAAAATAACATGGGTAACTTGGAAATGAATTTTAAAATCCAAAATATGTATAAGATGACACTCCTTTTAAAAATTTCTCTTCGCCAAATTCTTTGACTCCATTTTGAAGTTGGAGTTGACGTATTTGTGGATAAGTATCTAGATACATAAGGAACATCAAAAATAAATTCAGAAATATGTAGTTGATGTAGGTAATAGGTATACCTACAGGAAACTGCATATTGCATAAATCTTCTCATATCCATAATGCATTCGTGGAAAAATCCTCTTAGAAAACTAATCTCTCATAAAAACTACAACATTTTACTCCCTCCCCACGCCCTTTCCCGCCTTATTAGCACAGCAACAGATTCCCACTCCACCATACTCGAATTTGGGTAGGTATGGAAGCAACACTGTTATGTTTTCTTTAAAACAAAGTTTTCCTAATTTTTTTAAAGGTCAACTCCTTAAATTTTAAAAATTATAAAATTTTCAAAATTGGTATTTTTTTAGACCATTTTTTTTACCAGATTTCCATAATTAGGTAGGTAACTAGGTATACTTAAGAGTATTTGATTCAACATTTTGAATTTCAAAAATAATCACCATGGTACCTAACAAAAACTTGATTTCTTGTTAAAAAAATTAGAAAAAATTACATTTTGGAAGGCATCAGTTTCTTTTAATCCCCAAATATAGGAAATTTTGTTTTCAAAAAAATTAAAAAAGATATTGTCTAAAAAAAAATAAATAAAAAATTTGTGAAAGAATAAAAATAATTTTGAAAATTAAATTTTTTTTTTTTTAATTTATTTATTTAATGTTGCATTTGAGCAATTTAGCTATTTAGCGACAGTAAGAAATATTTAAATAATTTAGAAATTAAATTAAATTATTAATATCAATAGATGTTATGAAATTAATTACGTTGTTTGGAGCACTTTTTCATAATTTTGAGGATAATATTTCTATGCGTAAAGACCTACCTAATTTTACATGAGTAGGATAATCAAAAATATGTGCTAATTCACCTAAACAATTTTTTATAACCCTTAAAATATGTGCAAATATTTATTCAACAAAATTTGAAAATGATGCTTTCAAGAAAAAATTTAAAAAATGCACAAAATCCAAAAAATTACTCTTTAGGTAATAAAATTCAAAAAATTTCTTTTGAAAAACAATTAAAAAATTTCAAAAAACTGTTTAAATAATTCAAACAAAAATTAAACAAAATCTCAAAAAAAAATTAAAACAAAATCCTAAAAAACCTTTTTGACAAAATTTTAAGAATTCATCTTTTCTTGTTATTATAAAAAAAAAATGTTTAAAGAAAATTTTAAAAATTGTTTTCAAAAAAAAATTAAAAAATCGCACGAAATCCAAAAAAAAATTACTAATTGTCAGCAGCTATAATAAGATCGAAAAATGTTGTTTTCGAATAAAATTCAAAGAAATTACTTTTACACAACATACCTAATGAAAAAATAGGATTGATTTAAAAAAGTTTGATTCTAGTTTTAAAAATGGCAAAAAACACTGAATATTTTTTTGGTTACCCTATATTAACGAAGCGACGGTAACCATGAGATATATTCTTCGAATAACGTCGAAATTTTCTCTTAAAAAAATTAATACGCAAAGAAATTCCATAAAATGAGAAGCGAAGTTCGTCTATTTTCCGTTTTTTAAAAGAATTTATTAAATCGAAACAAATAACAAAAATCATTATTTAACACATTTTCAATTTTTTGTTTTTTCAGGAAAATTATTCAATTTTTTGAATTTTATCAAAATAGGTACCTAACTTACTCACTAAAAATAATGAAAATTACGAAAACTGGTCAAAATATTTCTAGTTATTGCCAGTAGCGTAGCGAGGGTTTCTTCAAGACGGAAGCCAACATTGAAGATGAATGAAGAGGGGTTATTGAACCATATGTAGTAGGTTCGGTGTTTACTGATGATCTATCAGTAGCATAGCCAGGTAGTCATTCAAAAGGGCGTGATGAGGAAACTACGATTTTATGTGCAACTTTATAAAATATCCATTATTTTGTCGTAAAAATGAGATTCAATGAGGGCGAAAATTTTTGCAAAAAAAGGCATTGAAAACCAGAAATGTCAATTTTTTCCAACTTTTCAACCGTTGTGGGGAAGGCTTGGCTACGCCACTGACAATTCGGGTTCCCCAAAAAATATCAAAATATGTTGTCAATATAGCAATACTTTCAAATTGAGGAAATCCTTCAAAATTGTATTAAAATGAGAAAAATCATTAGAATTAAAAATAATAATAAAATAACTCGTTATTAATGAATAAAAAAATGATTTTAACGAAACGAAACTTACTTACTAAAAATTATTTTTGAATAATGAAAACCAAAACCGTATCATTTTGTTTCGCCAACTCAGCATTTTTCAAAATATATTTTTTTAACTTCGAGTCAAAATTAGCTATAATCAATCAAAAACACGCTTTAAATTCTTCTTAGGTAGATATAAGTGGGTACACTAATGGGAACAGACAATAACATTTCTGCAATAATTCATCGATGTGGGTACTCGAAATACTTGGAATTTTGTCCAGAATTCAAATCTGTTATCAAATTTTAATTCTCATACTGGAATAACAAAACCAGGAAACACAAACTAAAAAGTTAAAAAGAAGTAAAATTTTTGATGCGAATGCAAACTGCAAAATTTTGTTATTTTTTCATTTTTGTTTTAAATTTAAAAAAAAATAACGAAATTATTTCATTGTTTTTAAAATTTTAACGTATTTGTTATTTTGTAATTTCGTTTCGTTACGAGTATGTTTCACAAAAATCGCAATTCTTCAGTATAGTTTCACTTCAATTCTGCAGTGTTGCTAGATTTTTCGGAAGATAAATCGTCAAAATCGTTGGTAAAAGCCAAAACTACAATTTTTCATACCTACATTTATCTCAAATCTACTAAACTGCCCAGAAAATATATTTTTCGGTTAATTTGGGGAAAATCTCAAATTGCCCAATTAGCGGTTATAGTCGCCAAATTCATCAATTTTTGATAGAAAATAAGATTTCCAAATCCCTCAATTGGGGATAAATAAATCTCCTAACATGACAATCAGCCAAAGTACAGAATTTTCGGCTTTTTTCGATTTTTATGACCTTCAGTTTCTTCAAACATACGAGACCATATTTTGTTCGCATCCAACTGCACCCACCTGATCAAATTTTCACCCTCAACACTTCCCACCAATAACATTTTCCGATCACCTAGTACCTTACGTCAGTCATTAGTCCAAAGCTTGAAAAATGTTCCAACTAGCCTATTTATACCCAACAACCCTTCGAGAGGGAGCATCGCACCACGACAATACTTCGTCTAAAAACAAATTATAACCTAATCCATTACATCGAATGAAAATTTATCTCACCAGCAAAAAAATAATAGTTACACTCGACGTTCTTTTTACAGAAGCTGATTACAGCGTGAAAACGAAAATTATCGTGGCTGATTTCAGTAAAGGGCAAACTGTCTACGAACACATAGAACAAGAATTAAAAGATATTCCAGTAGGAATACTCGGTACGATTTGTAATTATCTAAGCCTTGTTTTTATTTAATAGAAACCGATGAATTTCGAAAAAAAAAAACTCACCTATACATTTTGTATTTGCTGCAGTGAATAACGTCGGAATGAATTTCTCGTATCCGATGTACGTTACCGAGAGCCCTGCCCAAGGAATGTGGGATATTTTAAACATTAATTGCGGAGCTACCACGTTGATGACCAGGATGATATTGCCCCAGATGCAAAAACGTCAGAAGGGTGCTATTGTTAATGTATCGTCTGGCTCAGAATTACAACCTTTGCCACTTATGTCTGTTTATGCAGCTTCCAAGGTAAGCATTTGTATTCTAATTGCATTTAATTGTTATAATAATCTAATTAATATACAATCTCAAAAGATGTAAGGTACCCAGCATTATTTTCTTTAAAACAACATCGATTACGAGAATCATTATAAACATGTTAAGTAAAAAAAAAAAACCTCATGTTTATTAAATTGCACGAGCACATTGTCCTCTAAGGGCATACGAAATTATTACCAAATCGTGAGCGTAGGTATATATAGATACTTTACTACATATGAAACGAAATGTAACCATAAAATAATCCTGTCACGCGTAAAAAAAAAAATCGCAATGCTTTCGAATCCGATGAAATGCCTAAACATGAAAGCACATATCCTAAGCAATTGCTACTCTAATGGCATCATCGTTTTTACCCATTTTAACGGCATTTATTCTGCCCACTAACGCGAATTATCTCAATCAAGGTGAACAATAAACTTGTCACAAACCATTGCTGAAATTTTATTCATTGTAAGATTTAAAACCATAGCCTACCTCCCGTCGCTATAACGAACAAGTTATTGCGAAAGTAATTTATTATCATTCTAATGTACATGCTAGTAGATGGGTAGGTACAGATACCTACTACATAGTAGATTTTCAAAAACATTTATTTATACCAATTTGTATCCGAAACCGAACATGTCGGAATTGTTATCTCTTTTCATTGACCTATTATCTAATTAATTATTCGCATACGATACGATGCGGCGTTGTTACTTTCCTAATATGATTGATGAGGCATTCAGGGACGTAATCTTGGGACGACTCGATGAGATTTTTTATTCTATGTTCTTATCTAGATATCGAAAGTAATTTTAAATCGAATTGCGTAACGTTGCCGAGTTGCATTGCTATATGACCATAAATTGTCGCACAGCGGTATCGCCTCGTACGAGTATACTCCATATATGTTCTCCAATTAACTACAAATATTCGCGAAACCGAGTTTAGCTAGGTAACTTATCTGCTTTGCTTGATCAATACAGAATGCGATGCCGATGCTAGATAAAACGAATTCTTTCATAAGATAATACCGGCGTCATCAAGAGTGAAAAAAATCAACGATAGATATCGCGAAATTAGGTCAATGAGGGTTCTGTCAATAAAATTTGACTATTTGTTAATAGATTTTTTGGACATTTCGCATAAAAAGTTTCTCTTGATCTAAGCCGCAAAAAGCATGTATAAAATGTAACAAAAAAAAGTCTTAATTTTTGCATAATCTCAATATTGAAGGGGATATTTACCAGTATTTTGAAATTTATTACAACGTGAATCATACAGGGTGTCTGGCTAGTGGTCTGCCAATCGCGAAATTTGGATACAACCAAGTACGACTAATAAAAAACTTCATGTACACATGGTGCCTAAGTTTAAAAATGAAGGCGCTACTAAAGCTTGATTGGCAACCCTGCGTTCAAAAATGTTTCTGACACCGAATGTGGATAGCCCTTCAAAAAATCAAAAAGAGTTCTAATAACATTGGGATGCCTATCTTCAAAATTGAAGGAGTAATAGCAACAAGAAATTCTTGTAAAAAGTATTGCCTACCTCGATTTATCATGATGCACTGATGAGACATGAAAATTGCAAAATTCCGTCAAAACAATACATAAAACAGGTGTAACTTTTTGAGGCAAACGAAAAAATTTATGTGAAAAATTTGACTATTTTTGAAAATAAAGGCGCTAAGAAGCCATAAACTTGAAAAAAATTAATTTTCAAAGTTTTGTAGCACCTTAGTCTTCAAAGATAGGCAACTTATTCACATAACTTTTTTGTTCCTCTCAAAAACTTACACCGCGGTTTCATGTATTATCTTGATAGAATTTCTATTTTAAAATTTTTGTACACCACTGCGCCTTCAAAATCGAAATAGGCACATGTCGTACATCAAGTTTTTTGTAAGTGCTACTCAGTTATATCCAAAGGGTAACCCCAGTAAAAATAGGTGATTCGGCCCTGGTTTTTGGCTAGAATGCCCTGCAAAAAAATCTAAAAAAATATTGAAAAGTTCGTCACCACTCCCCCTACCTACCATATGAATTTCAAAACTTTTACTCACATGGTACCAAAAATGAAAAATGTTAATAAAAAAGTAACATATACTTGTATGAATGTGAGGGAAGGTAGGGTGGGGGTTGCAAATGTACCCTAAACCTTTTTTAAGGTACTTAGTAATGACCAGATATATTTACTTTCGAAAAGTGCAGGGATGACCGAATCATCTATGTAAGGGTAAGTAGTAAATGCGAAATTCTATGGTAGAAATGTTGGTTTTTAACTTTGGTCCACCTGGACGAAAAATTTAAAAAAATTACCATAGATAGTAGGTACCAAGTTAGACCCAAATTTTAAGGGAAAAAATCGATGTATGCGTCCTAGTTTTAAAGTTATAGTAGTTAAAAGTTTTCAAGGAGGGGTTTTGGCTAAAATGCAGTGCAAAAAAAACTGAAAAAATTGTCAAATGTTCGTCACCATTTCCCCTACCTACCTAATAAATTTCATAATTTTTTCTCACACGATGCCTAAAATAGAAATTTTTAATGAAAAAATGAAATTTTTGTGCATATGAAAGGGGGTAGGTGGGTTGGGAGGTTGCAAATGCGCTCTAAAAATTTTTTTAGGGTCCCTAATCTGATAGTTGGTTTCGAAAAGTGGAGGCAGGGCCGAATCAACTATTTTAATCGGGGTGTACCCTTTCAAGTTTGGCAGACTATCCACCATACACCCTAGGCCTACTCTGCAGGTTGTCCAGGTTCAAATTTAAAGCAGCTATGCCACTTTTCATTTTTCGAACGGTTATAACTCCTTAAATTTTGTAGTTAGGCAAAATTTTCTTATGTTTAATTTTGTGAGCTATAAAAAGTTCTATCCAAAAGTTCTTAACAAATTTTGTACAACTAACAAATAAAAAAGTTATAAAGAAATCATTGTAACTCCTTCAATTTCAGAGCTAGGCAAAACATGAGTATAATTTATTATTTGAGCTTAAAAAATTCCACGAGAAATTTGTCTATCTACTTTGTTAGAAAAGTTATGTGGGTCCAGATTGGGCAAAATTCGTCATGTGGGCAATTTGAGACCCCGTTGAACCAAAAATACTCTTTTTGAGCAATTTTTGTCTCTTGGAAGTAATTTTTTCAAAAAAATCCGGCAAATTGGAGAGAAATGAACGAAAGATCGTAGTTTTGGCTTTTACGGACAATTTGGTCCGTCTCACTGTTGAAGTTGTCTAAATTAGCGACTTGGCTTCTAAAAAATTTTGAAACACTGATGTCTTTTCATCGCTATACTCTACAAATGATCATATAAAACAAAATTTCACTTATCAAGCTTGAAAAGTTAAAAAATCGTCGTTGATGGTCTCTTCGAGCAAAATCATCTATAGCCTATCAATTCTCTAGTTTCCATCATAACACTGTTTCACCACCTGCCCTCACCCCATTTTTCCAAAATGTTTTGAAAATTTTCTTCAACAAATATTTAATAATTTTTACTTCCCAAAAATATTTTGAAATTTTTCTCCAGAAAGTGTTCATGATTTCCTGGTTAAGCGTGAATTTTATATTCATTTTTTTCATAAATACAAAAGTTGCCAACATTTTTTGACTTTTTGGTCAACTATTGAAAAATTGATATAAATGAGATAAAATTATAGTTCCGACTATTTCTGGATCGCGATCACAGATCGCAAATTTTGTACTCATTTAGAGCGATCAGCCGTAATTCTGTCAGAAATTGCATTCTCTAGGTAAAAATTGGTGATATTTGAAGAATGAAGCTGGAATTTTCAAAAATTCGAAATAAATGTCTGATTTGTTTAGGGTCCTTGAATTCGTCAAAAAAATGTCTCTTCTAATTTTTAAAACTTGCCCGAAAGCACATTTTTTTTTGCTTTTGGGTGAGCATCAAAAAGTCAAGAAATATGAGGTATTTCGTGATTTATTTCGGTCAAAGGATCATTGCACCGGAACTCACATTATTGAGATGAAAATCTAGGATATTTTGAAAACGAAATTCGAGCAACCAAAATTGATATCCAATTCACTATCAGCAACCTCGTACTATTCGAAAGTTTCATTTTTTTTCTATTTCGTTGAAATCACCAAAAATAATAATAAAAAAACATGAACTTATACTCAAGTTGTCCAAGTAGGGTATTCGAACCCCGTAAATCCATTGCTGTCCAATGTATCTAATTTTCCACTGAAAAGCTGAAAGTTCGGTCTCGAATTATCCACCAGCGAATTCTCTGAACAAAATAATTAGAAGAAAGTTGTTTAAAATCGTACACCTACAAACTACCAGCTTGAATCATTCTCTCTTACGAAATAGGAAACTCATTTAAGGCATCCTAAATTCAGAACCGTGCCAACCACAAAAATCACTCAAAGCTAAATTCCCCATACATGATAGAATATCGACTTTACAAATTTCTATACCTGTTGGCAATTTAAACACACTCGGAATAATCCCGGACACGAAAATTTTCGCCAATTACAGCAGGGAAAATATATTCGAGGCAATCCGGAAGCAGGATTTTTTAAAACTTGGTTGGGACATTTTTGGGTTTCTGCCTCTAATAAAAAGTTTCCAAACGACACACTCGGAATAATTTTTTCCATTAGGGTGGAATTTTTACAACTCGCTGTCATTGACAATTACACAATATTCTCGAAATAAACTACACCTCTTCATTTTTTTTCCATGTTTTTATTCAGGTGTTCGTGAAAAGTTTCACGGAAGCGTTACGCTTCGAGTACCAAAAATATGGAATTACCGTGCAGCATTTATCGCCTTTATTTGTAAATACCAAAATGAACGCATTTAGTTACCGTTTACAAGAAACCAGTTTATTTGTGCCAGATTCAGAAACTTATGCTAGAAATGCTGTAAATACACTAGGCGTAGTGGATCATTCCACCGGATATTGGGCCCATGGCGTTCAGGTATGCAAAATTTCCAATCTAATGATTTATTTGCCGAATTATTTTTTCAATGGATGAATTTTTTTGTAGTATTTTTTCATCGTTATGTCACCGGTTTGGATGAGAACGGCGATCGGCGGATTTATAAATCAAATTTTCAGAAAAGACTATTTTTCGCAGAATAAAAAACTCGAAAAAACCGTCATGTAAATAATTCGCTAATAATTTTATTCGTATTTGTATTACGAAATAATGCATTTGTTTTTATTTGTAGTTTTGTGTAATTTATTGTGTTTTTTTATATATTATGAAAATTCTTAAGCCATGATTTATCGATAGTTTTGTGATTTAAAAGTATATAGTCAATGAAAAATGTAGATTCTAATTTAACGTGGCCATTTTTTCTATTATTTTAACTCGAATAAATATATTATCAATTTAGTTTATTTAATAATTTACTTGATAAAAAATTTAATTATTAAAAGGAAAATTCCGATATAAAAAAACCACCTAAATTAATTGTAAATTTGAAGGAAAAAAAAACTAAACGCTCTTTAATCATCGTATAATCAACATCGTAGCGAATTATTACGTCATAATTACATAGCTAGAGTATTATTTTTAATATATTTGAAAGAATTAGCGCCTAATTACCGAACGCTATTACTCAGTTCGCCCGAATAATATGTTTTTGTAAGAGATAAACTTGATTTTAACATGCGATTTACGTATAAATAATATCCCTTTCTGGATATTTCGTTTGTAATTTATAATGTTGGCGTAGGTAGCTTTCAGAAAATCTGATTTTTATCAGTTCATAAAGTGCAAGGGGTAAATAGGTACCTGCTCGAGTTACCTATATGTACCAAAATATGTGATATTGGATTTTTTTCTTTCTTTTTGTCTGAAATTTGAATCTTATGAGATGGAAAAATACTAAGTACGTGGGTAATAAAATGAATAGAAATACACGAAGTAAAATATGACAAATAAATTGACTATGCCATTTAACTTTATAAAGCTTCCGAAATCAAATCATATATTGTCACATTGTGTATAATTTAAATTCATGGTATCATTGTACGTCATATGAAAAAAGAATAAGAGATTTTGTAAGGGAGTAATGATAAAAAGAGCCAAGGACAAGTTGACAAAAAATGGTTTAAAAATTCCAAATAAGCTGTAATTTTACCCAGATCTGAGAATTTTTCAATTTAAAATTACCCCAGAAGAATATTCTAATTTGAGTACGAAAATGTAAAACAAACAGATCAACAGATGGGCAGCTTTCTGTTGGAAATTATGTTTGAATTTATTTCGTTGGATACTCGTCAAAAGCATTTAATTAAATTACAATGAAATTTTCCATACGTTTCCGCCTCGGTGTCGTGAAGAATACGAAGAGAATATCCCATAAAAAACTCGTTGCCACGACGAAGAATAAAGCAGAGGGTTTAAGATTTTCCCTCGTCTAAATATTCTAAGAGAGAGACATAAGTCGTTGAAAATAAAATATTATCCCTTCAATTCGGTAAAAGCTTTTCGATGTTTTGTACGTCGACAAATATTCAATTTCGGTTAATTGGAAAATTCATTAACATTATAATTTTTACCTGTAGTTTTTTTTTTCGAATGTTGATTACCAGAATTTGAACGTATCGATTCATAGATAGGTATCGAAAATTTGAGAAATTGTAATGAACTGACATTCGAGAAATTTAAATTGAATTATCTATAATCCTGTGTAGTTTAAGCAGTTAGCACAGGTATACTTTTTTTTTTGAACACGAGTTGGCATGTGGTTTTTTTCATCAGGGGTAACGGCCCGGTTATTTGACCCCCTTAAAATTACTTTTTGATATAACTACCTACCAATCTAATGAAGCTATAAAAAAACTAAATAGCTCGTTGGAATCAGCATATAAATTTCTTCTCAATTTTCTATGGAAATATTAATTTTTTAACGTAACTAGGTTATCCAAAAAATTATTATTCCCGAAAAATTGAGTTCGCAGGTTTTTACCCCCACCCACACCATTTTTATTAAATGTTTGTGATTTAGACACGGACATTTTTCGTATTGAAGTAAAATTCGTCAATTAACTGTGAAAAAATTTTAAAAAATCCATTTTTTGGGTCCTCTTTTTCCAAGGGTTCACCTCCCTTCTCAAAAGACTCTCTATCATTGTACCTGGAGCCTCAATCAAAAAAAATTTCAAACAAAAGTTGTAGACTAAAATTCTAGGAATAATTTTAGTAATTACAAAAATTTCGATTGCACCCCTCCTACTCCTTAAATTTTGAACACTATTTACGAAAATTATGTATTGTACAAAATTGAAGGGGTAGGAGGGATGAAATCGAAATTTTTGTAATAACAAAAATTATTTCCAAGATCTCAATCTGCAACTTTTGTTTGAAAAATGTTTCAATCAAGACTTTAGGTACAGAAATAGGGAGTTTTTTTTGAAAATAGGTGGCTGGGCCCTAGGAAAAAGTGGGACTTGAAAAATGGAACTACGACTTGTTTTCCTTAAATACGTCTTAGATTTCAAATCAAATCATAAAATCGGTTTTGACGTTTCGATTGCAGGGAATTCGAATAAATAAGGGGGTAAAAAAATTAGAGAACTTGCTTATAATAGTATATCGCTTTTTTTTTCGAAAAAAAAACCTGCTGAAAAAACCAGGCCGTTACCCCTATGAACCAAAATATACTTTTGGGGAAGGGAGCTAATCAAAAATGACCCTTACGAGAAGAGCAAGAGAGGTTTTTAGAAGTTGAAACGCCCTTTTATCTGCGCATAAAGGCCTAGGGGTATGTTTGGTATTATTTTCATATAACTCGACATATTTTGAACCCAAATCCATTATTGTGAAATTTGTGTCGCAGAAAATGATCAATTTTCTTAAAAATTCATGATTCTACTAAACAAATTCCTATCTTCTAAAAAGAATGGCTTCTCACCCAAGCACATAAGAAAAAAAATTGTAGATCAAAAAATGATGAAATTTTAATACTCTACAACTTTTGTTTCAAGTTCTTTGTCGTATCGTGATTTTTTACTGCAACATAATTTTTTTGCAAACACCCGGGTGAAAAAATTTGCTAAATTGACGATACGAAAAAAAGTTTCAAAGAAAAGTTGTAGAACAATAAAAATCAGTCATTTTTTATTCCACGATCTTTTTTTCTACCTTGAAGTGAGGAATAGCTGTTTTTCTGAAAATGAAAAAATTCCGTCAATTTAAGCACAGAGTGATCACTTACACCTACAAGGTGTTCCGGTAGTAATGCACCGCCTTCAAACCAGAGATGCAGCTACCCAAACTACATAAGTGTCTTCATGTTTGCCTAATCAAAGATATGAAGAGGCAAAGTTATGTATTAGTCCTGGTAGATGAAATTCATAAAAATCCGAGCGGACGCATTTTTTTTCGCTACTCACAACTAACAATGTTTTATCGTAAAATCCCAAAATGGGGGAAGGGGGTCGAGAGTCCCAAAATTTTAGTCAAATTTCGAAAATAAAATTCAGATTGTGTGACATATCGTTGGTTATGTTTTCAATGGCGCTGATTACGAATATCAACTTATTTTTTTGATGCGACCCCCCCCCAGTTCTCCACACTGAGCTCCCTAATTTT
>FIZU01011778.1:0-21094 GCA_900064475.1 Pseudococcus longispinus | reverse complement strand
ACATTCCTTTAAAAATTCAAAACTGAAAAAACTACTCATTTTATACTTGAGGGGGAAAAAATTTTGGCGGATTTTGGGAGATTTCATACATGTCAACAAGGACATCATCCTGCCTGAGGTGTCATGGCAAATTTACACGACGGGAGTATCAACGTATAGCTCGCATCGCGGCGATCACGGCGCACTACTCACAACACCCGATAACTATTCATGGAAGGAAGATACGAGTACCGAAAGTTTGATGTTTCAAGTAGAGATATTGGCTCAAATTTTGAACAAATCAAAAAAGTTGAACTGCTATTTTGTAGAAAATTAAATTTCCGATCAAAAAGGTCCTCTTCATTTTTTGCTTATCTTAAATACTTCAGGAGCTACGCGACAAAAACGAAAAATTTATCAAGTACACATCATTTCCTGCCAGTAGGAAAACATGTGTACCTGATAAAAAATCTAGGTAAATAGGGGGCCTAAGAAAGGGGCGACCTTGACCAAGTGGGAGAAATTTAGATATCAAAAAATTAAAGATTGAAAAAAATCAAAAAATTTGAAAAATTAATTTTAGCTAAATTTTTAAAATGAAACAGTCAGAGTCATTTGCAGGAGGTTTGAAGTGGAAGGCGCTTCGAGGAAGTTTGAGGTTTGAAGCGGAGAAAGGTTCAAAGTGGTGGGAGGTGAAAGTAGTACGAAGTTTGAAGTGGTTAGAGGTTAGAACTAGTAGGTGATTTGAACCACAGGAGATTCGAAGTGGTGACAGGTCAAAGTGATGGGAGATTTGAAGTGGCAAAATGTTTGAAGCTGTGGAAGGTGGAAGTAGTAAGAGGTTTGAAGTGGTCAGAGGTTGGAAGTGGTGGGTAGTTTGAAGCGTGGAAGATTCAAAGCGGAAGAAGATTTGAAGCGATGGGACGTGGAAGTAGTAGGAGGTTCGAAAAAGTAGGAGTTCAAAAGAAGTAGGAGATTCAAAGCGGTGGCAGATTGAAGTGACAGGCGGTTTGAAACTGTGGGAGGTTTGAAGCGGCGGTAGGTCGAAGTGGGAGGAGTTTTGAAGCAGTAAAAGGTTGATAGTAAGTGATATGAAAAGAACTGGAAATATCAGAAAAATGCCACCCATTATGGATAGACAGACAGCTAGATAAATAGGTAGACTAAGCGAGTTTTCAGGAAAGGAGTTGTAGGGGTTTGAGACGCACAGTGTCAAGGGGCAAAGCACTAGAGAAAATGGGCAAGGGAGATGGGACCAAATGGTTTTGAGTAAAAAGGCCCAAAGAGGCGAAGTTCTGAGGGCGAAGCCTGAGGGGGTTGGATCACAAAACTATCAAGGGGTGAATCTCACTAGAAATTTAATAAGTTTCATTAATTTATGCATTTTTTCCCATTCAAAAATTATACTATTAGGGCCTTAGGCATAGGTTACTGAATTTGAAAATGAAATAGATGGCTATGTTTTAAAGATTGAGCCAATCCGCGCGCTGGGTTCTAATTGATAACAAGTTACCTTAATTAAAAAGTTTTGTTATTCACCCTCTCAACGATGTTTCCTTTTGTCACCAGAGTGCGGCCACTCCGCGCGCTCGGTTCGAATTAAAGGGAGACTCGGGCTTCATGGACCTCCTCAAATCTTAAATACACACGAACTTTGAATTTCACACAAGCTCCCTCTCACAATTTCAGTAAGTAAATCAGAGTGTAACATTTCCTTCAACATTTTTTATGGCTTCATATGGAAATAACTTATATTGAAAATATTATTCTATGAAGTTATTTCAACCCTTTGGACAATTTGATGGCAAACAGTAAAGAACCAAGGTGAAGGCGAATAATACAGGGTGATACTGGATAGATGATATAGTGACGTCAATATCGAAATATTTTCTAAATCGATATATGTCGATAAAAATTTGTCTATATTTTCATGTTGGCTAAAAAAAACTGAAAAACATTGCTTGGTGTTTGAAGCTGGAAATTGCACCTATGAAGAAATTTCAAAGGGAAAAAAACTAAAAAACACTTATTTTCTTATTAATTTTTTTGACCAATATCGATTTCTATTCTAACAGAATCTTAAATTATTTCGTTACTGATGTTTCCGTTGAAGTTTCCTTCAATTTTTTATCGTTTTTTGGCTTTTAGCTTTTTTGAAAGAAATATCGATATAATATTGATATAAACTCCTGATATCGATATTCTAACCACATCGCTGATATCGATATATATCGATAAATTAAAAACCAATGCAATACACAAGTTAATTTCACTAATTTTCAGTCTTGTAGCTGGATTTTTATTGAAGTCGAGGTTATATTGATTATCTACATAATTATTGCATTTCGACAGTAGATTTTAAAAAAATTTTAATTATGTTGGGATCGCTGCCATCGACTATTCCTGAATGTTGAGCGTTTATTGGTGCAATTTTAAAGTCCCATACTTTAATAAAAAGTAATAGGTATTTAAACAAATTCTTAATTACCTACAGCCTTTTCTAAAGATAATTTTTTTTTTAAAACTGGAGAAATGTTTTTTGATATCTACATTTGCAAAAAAAAATTCTACGCAATTATTATTCATAACCAAGTTGGCAGAATGAAACAGAAAAAAATTATATTTTCAAATTTTCGAGTTACGAGTGTTTCACCAGTCCAGTATTTTTTTATGATATAAAAAAATTTTGAAAATGCGAATAATTATATTTTCGGTTTTTTTTTGTCTGGAAATTTTACCATAAAAATTCGTTACCATGCTAATTTTTCGTAATTTTAAATTTTCTTTCATACTTGCGACATGCTGGTGAACGCCCGAAAATGGGAAAATTTAATTTTCACCCATTTCATTCGTCAGTTTATTTGATATAAAAATTAACCTATCAAAGAAATGTAAATGCAAACTCACCAGAATTTTTTGTAAAGCGCTTACGGACTGATTGGCTACTGGAATACCATTGATTTCTTTAATTTCATCACCAACATGAAGAGTAGCTTGTCTATGGATCATACCACCATGCATTATTCTCGCTACCAAACACTTATTGTCTTCAGTCATTTTTAACGTAATTCCCTGGGGAAAAGTACATTAAAAATTTCACCATTTTTGCTAAATCCAATAGGTAACATACCAGAGATACGAATTGTACAAACAAAAGATTACCAGTAATTTCAATTAAGGGTACTTTTATTTTTTCATCGTGCTATATGTATCGGACATTTTTTTATAGCGGAAGTCTCTAGATAACGCCACAACAACGACGTCTGTTTACCTTTTAGTAGGTATAGCTTATCCTAGAATTCGTCATATTTCGTACGCCTTTTGGGAGCATCATTTGATAGGTTGTATGCGGCGGCGACCTGTGGTCATTTTGAGCGTTATTTTTCGGTTTATACCTTAGTTTCGTTTTTGCAATTCCCTTTACATCTTTACCAAACGCATTTTATTACTACGTATAACGTCGACGATATTTTTCAATTTGAAATCAAAACGAAATACTAATGACCTTTTCGTTGTCCTGAACGACCCTTAGATGAGTAATTTCGCCGAGTGTTTATGTTTTCGTAGCGTACTCACCATCGGCTCGTCGGTATTTTTTTGAAATTGAACCAATCTCACTCTGGTAACATTCTCTACATCACAGTCGCCGTTCGGCGAATCAGCTCCTAGTTCTTCTCCGCCGTTTAAATATGGTAACTGAGGCGGTGGAGTAACACGTATGGCATCTTCGCTATAAATTTCTTGAGCTGCTACGTCGTGAGCTTGCAGCAACATCTGTAACAAGAGGCAAAAAATATACCCGAGTTAATTTCAGGCACCGAAAATAGGGCGACGCTTTGATCTCATTACGTAAAAATAAACAAGACGTAATTACGTATTAATGAAAATCCATCCGAGGATAAGAAAAACTCTCCTAGCGACATGTTGGAATAATAAAAAAAGATAATATGGTAAGTAAATTTAACGAAAATCAAATAACTTATTCGTTGTATGCTCGAATGAGATTTTAACCGTTTAAAACAAGCACCCTGAGCTAAATGCTTATGACGTTAAAGTTGGAAGATTTACGCCTTAAGAAAGCCTAACATTTACCGTTAACCATAACGAAGAATGAACCGAGTGTAATAAAATGTCAAACACAAGCTATATTCATTTCACGCTATCAACTTGTAAAATAACTCGCTATGCAAAATTGAAAATACGCCTTAACTTGATTATTGAAAATTTTCTCCAGTCGGGTAAAAATTTTCGTATTGAGAAAGACGAAAAACGGAGGGAAAAACGCATTAAAACGTTTACGTACGCAAAAGAAAACCCGGCACCGAAATATAGTAGGTATCGTAATTAGAAGGCGAATTAATTTGCTGTTTGCAGACGCTCGCGATGCGATTTCCGTTTCCTGCTGGTAATTTCTTCGATTATTAATTAAATCACGGGGTCGAGCCGGGCACAGGATACTCGGAAAATCTTCAAAATAGCCTCATCAATCAGCTAAAGACGTGTCAAGCCGATAACACAATGCGCCCACATAAATCATTAGTGACCGATGAAAAATAAGAAAAAAAAATTCCCAACCTTGTGCATGGTACAGCAACGCCAAACTTTATGAACTCCGAGCCCGAAATCTTTCACGACGTTTCAATTTCCAAGCAGAAATTGAATTTTAATTAAAAGGCGCCACTTAACAAGCTAGTTAATTACCGTTACTTCCGACCCCAGATTTTCTCAACTTTCCATATCATGCTGCCGGAGTATCAGCATATACGAGTACGTACACTTTACAAATGTCACAGCCATTACATTTATTCGACTAAAAGATAAATTATTTAACGTTTCGTAGACGTCGTCTTGTATACAAAATACAATTCGTTATTCCGCCAAAACTAATAAATATCAGACGAATAAATTTTTCATTCATTTCAACCTTATGCCGAGATACCTGCTTGTATTAATTTTTTAATACCGTGTTTTATTTATGTATTAAATTTATTTTTGGGGGAAGTAGCTTATTTCGTTTTGGGAGAAAATATACAATGCACGGAAATGATTTTACTGTGATTTTAATGATGATAATGACTAAATAAAATTGTTCAAAATACTGACTAATGACTGATTTTGTCACCAAAAAAGTCGCCCCCATTTTCATACTACCCATGAAACTATAAAACATAAGATATGGTTTTGCTTATTGCGTTTTTCTAATTCATAAAAACTTTGCATTTGAAATTTCATTAAAATTTTTCAAATTTAAATGAGTCTAAATCGTTTGCTTGGTAAAATATCTAAAAGTCAGCATTACCTGTGAAATTTTCAAAGTCCAAAAAGTCAATGAAAATCTGGAAATTTTTCCAAATTTAAAAAAGTGTGAAAGTCAGTGGAATATCTGAAATTTTCCAAATCCAAGAAGTCTATACCTGACAAAATATAAGAAAGTTACCCTGATTTATAAAATTTTCAAAGCTCAATAAGTCTAAATTATTTATCTGACAAAATGTCTAAAAGTCAGCGTTATTTCTGAAAATTTTCCAAGTCCAAAAAAGTCTGACAAAATATATAAAAGTCATCGTGAACAGTTGTTTCGCGAAATTACCCATAACAAAAGCATATCCAATGCTAAAATTACAAAAAATGAATAATTTTTAAGAAAAAGGAACTATTTTTTCATCTACTTATCTCATATTTTGTGAAATGAAATTGAAAGAATTTGCTACACCCACTTCTTCAATTAGGTACTCAACACTATTTTTGGCCTTTCTAGGTACCTACAGTTAACGTTTTGTTGGGATATAATTAGTAGCAATAAAACTGCTTCCAGTTTGCAGTTAAAATTCACGTAAGTACCTATCCAATACTTTACACACAAATATTGCGAAAGTTGTTCAATTAAACTTATGATATTACGACTCAAATGTATTGTCATCTGGGTAACGGATTTACATTCATTTTTACAACACTTTGGACAATATTCATGATGCGTAACCTTTCAATCGTTTTTGCAACTCTTTTAACATTGGAAATATCATTAGGTTGGTGTGGTTGAAATAGAAATATTGTAAAAATCATTCAAAAAATCACAAACTTTACTCGAAAATTTGTAAATAAAAATGGTCAAAATTTCATGAAAATTTGGAAAATCTAAAATTTATCGAAAAGGCGTAAAATTTGTTTGAAATGTCATAGAAATACGTGAACAATTTCATAAAAACGCATTTAAAATGTAACTTCAAAAGGGATCCAAAATGTCATAAAAATCATTGAAAATGATCCGAAGGATTGAAGGGAGGGAACCACTAGGTGTTAGTATAGGGTAATTCAAAAAGTCATTTTTTCACTCGTGTTAATTAAAGGTGTCTATCAATTCCAAAAATAAAGAATCTAGTTTTTTTCGTGCAACATATTTTTGAGAAAATTTCGCGCTCTTTTAAAATTTTACTGCATGTGGGTATTACCAATATATCCCACCACCGCCTTCTCCCACTCCAATTTCACATTGTGTATTTCTCGGGGCCATTTTCAAAATTTTTTATAAAAAGAGAGGGAGGAACAAAGCAAAACAAAAAACGTTGAAAATAAAATTGGTTCATAGATAATCGAAAGATGTACGAAATATCCAAAAATCAGGGTACTACAGCAATCAGGAGGGGAAGAAAACTGTTATTTAATTATTTTTTGACCTTGAAAATACTTGAGCAAATATTAAAAGGGGAGAGGGGTTGGTTTGGGGAGGGGGGGCTAATTTCATGCGAACTTTGGAAGATATTCATTGTTCCATCCAAATAAATAAATTCATCCGGTTTAAGCCCTAGCAAAACGAGGGCGAACATTTTTCCAGAAAAACGCATTCAAAGCTGAAATTGTATCATTTTTTCCATAGTTTCTGTCGTCAAGGGGTTCCAGATTCCTTGACACTCCTCCCCTCTTCTAACATTATTGAAAGATTTGAAAGACGGATGATGTGGCAAAAAAACATTCGACTTTATGTAAAATTTTGAAAAATATCTATTATTTTGATTTATTGTCAAATCCAAAAGGCGCGAGGGAAAAATTTTTTGCAAAGAAAATCATTCAAACCTGAAATTTCAACATTTTTTTCAATTAAAATTTTAATTGAAAGGAAAATTATCGAAAAACAAACTTAAAAATTTAATCAGTTTTATCAAAATTTCGTACTTTCTGGTCAAATCTCGTGCTTTACGTGTTCGGTAAACAACGTAAATTTTAATAATGACGATTTTCGAGCCCTAAAAATAGGTTCAATTGGAAAAAAATAATAAGAACTAGAATGCTTTACATGAGTCGGAATTCAAGTAAGTATTAATTTACAATTCACGTCCAATAAAGAAGGTCAATACTTTTAACTGAATTTATTGAATGTATTCTCAATTAACGTACTTTTACTTGTTTATTCTGCTGATTTATTCGTTGAAAAATTACAAAATATCATGAAAATAATGGTTTGATATAAAAATTCAACTTCGGTTTTGATTAAAATTTTGTACAATAATTGTAAAGAAATCGATAAATCGATAATTTGAATATGGCAATTTGATGAGACAATAATTTGATAAATCGATTACGAATTCAACTAAAAATTGTATTCAATTATTCTGCGAACGATCCGATCAATTGATGAAATACCTATTCGATCAAACGATGAAGTACCAACTCCATCAATCCTTTAAGTATTCATTCAATTTATGTAGTATTCAATTAATCGATTAGGTATACAGGCGATTAGTCGATTAACTATTTACAAGAACATTTACTTCAATCATCTTGAGAAAAAATAAATTATTCGATCAAGTATTTAATTGAACAGTCATTGTAAGAAAATCGATAAATCGATAATTTAAATATGGCAAGAAAATAATTGATAAACCGATTGAGAGTTCGATTCAAAATTTTCGTCAATTCTGGTGAACGATCCATCAACCAATCAATTATTTATGCGATCGATTTGGTATTCGATTAATCGATTATGTATGTAATCAATCGATATACTATTAAAAAAAAAAAAACAGTTTTCTCAATCATCTTAAGAAAAAAATGGATTATTCAAGTTATTCGATTGGATATTTATTTAGTCATTTTCTTCAATCATTGTAAGAAAAAATCGACAAATCGATTAAATATTCGATTAAAAATTCTTTGGTATTGGTATAAGAATCGATAATTGATTCGATTAAGTATTTAATTAAGCATTCCTGTCAATCATGACAAGACAGAACTTCCCCAATCAATATTTTTTCATTTTCGATTATTAAGGTAAGAAAAAAATCGATTACTTATTCTACTAAAAATTCGATTATCGCAGAAAAAACTCGATTAATCGATTACTCGATTGAAATCAACAAGGAGAAATTCAATATATAAATTTGACCTTGAAAAATGCACGTTCAATTCACGTTCTTATTTTTGTAGGTATATTTTTATATGCGATCATTCGAACGTATTTACGGCGTTTTAGGTATGCAAATCTATTAACACCAAATACTTCCAAGGATGGTGGGCGAAGAAGCGGACAAAATCATTGCTAACTTGTTTCAGCGAAACATTGAAGAACAACTGCAGAAAAATCGTTGTATCAAGTTCGAAAATTCACTCAAATTAAGACTCGATTTCTGAGCAGCATTCCATAATGTGAATTTCAGTTCTGAGAAAATGAATGAGAAAACATAATAATCCCTTGCGTCTGTTTTTACCCGTCAACGAACCCATGCTCATTCAAATTTCAAGGCAAAATTTTGGTAAAAGTAGATAGATACAATTTACAAATAACTTTGAGCACTTCTGAAAATTGGAAAAATTCTATATTGTCTAGCACAAATCCAATTTACGTATTTTGAGATCACACTCTTCGTCGATTAAATATTTAAAATTATTGGCCAAGAAATGGTATTTTTCAAACATAAGGTATCTCAAATTAGTTCTAAACAGTTCGCGATTCGAGATTTTCAACGTGATTTTTTTTTTTCAAAGCCAATATGAATAATAGGCAGTTGTGAAAATGGTCAAACCTTGCAACCTGTAGGGACTGTAAATGGGCCTATTATAGGTACTACGTAAGTATTGTACGTAATACCTCAACTTTGTAAAATGTTTTCATCTTACATTTCGCTACCAAACGTACGAAACCCACGTGTGTACTTATTTATATTTTAGTTGATGTAGGCGATGAAAATTCTCGGCTGAAAAAATTCTAAAACGTTGTAAGTACATATACGAGTATATTTTGTATACCTTCAGATTCTTTTCAACAATCGCGAAGTAGGCTCTTGGGATATTTCGATATCCTCAGTTACGTAAATTCGTTAAAACACATTACAACATTTTGTAAACATTTCGCTTTTTTCATCTTTACGTAGGTTAGTTGATTTAAACGCGAAAAATAATATTATATCAATTAAGCGGCAGCAAATTTACATCGCGAATCCTCTTCGCAACGGCAGAACTTTCAAAAGCGAGTATTTTTCAATATTAAACAAGCTGCCGAAAAAAACCCCCACCGATGAAAACATAAAAGGATTTTCGTAAAAATAACAACTCGGCGTAGCCGGTAACCTTGAAAAAACGCTGATGTCTAAATCAAAGGGAATAAGATAACTGATTTTTTGAAATTAAGTCACGTTTTACCATCAAATTTACATGCTACTGGAATAAAAACACAAGTTATATTTTTCGTCGAACGTCACGAAAACACGATGGTGGAAAACAGCTGGTAAAAATGTCATGTTTTTTGGTCGATTTTTTTATTTTTCCATGTTTCAAACCCAGCCGAGGTTTCCGTTTTGTTTTTTATATCGTTATTTCTATTCATTAAACTTTCTTAGATTTTATAATGAATTACAAACATTGTATTTTTATCTTGTTTACACATAAGCGTCTTCGTGCTAATAATTTACCAACTACTCGGTGCATGTTTTGAAAACTTGAAAATGGAGAAATTTCGCTCGATGTGATACAACAACGTGAACTTCGATTACGATGGAAATTATCTTTATACCTAAACCAATACTTCATCAACAATTCCGAGCACGAGCAATCGCAAATTACTTCCAAGTATTCCTCTCGGCAAAAACTTTTTACATCGATTTCAATTGTATATGCAATTGCATAAACATTACGAAAATATTTAAGGAAAATATATCTCAACGTATACACAATAAACATCCAATTTCTCCAATAATAATTTCACAATAATTGACCCAAAAAAAATGAAAATTTACGATATAAAATTCTGTCGAGTATTCATACGATTTGCAATTCGCATAAACATGGTGTCTCATAGCACATATTACCAGCGATATTTATATTGGAACAATTCCATAGATTTTTTATAACTAAAAAACACATAGGACATCATTATAACAGGTTAACCAACTCTAGCAAAAAGATTATTATTTTCACGAGTAGTTTAATTAGAACAACAAATTACACAATTATTAAGCTGTTGTTATCTCAATAATTCGTTATTATTTCTTTTTTTGCACCTTTTTACAAATCCACTTTATAACGAACCCAGAATTAACGACGATGTTATCCACCTGCGTTGTTTTTACACGTCAAACAGAAATGATAAGCGATGAAATAAATAATCATTAGCCAATTTATTTTTACAAGCGTATCGATGTAATTTTTCCCCCAAAACTTTTACACGATTGATTTTGTATGGCTGTGATAATCAGCTAAAATCGAGCATTATCAATTTTTAAACCGTAATATATTTTAGGAACCAATTTTTCTCATTTTTACCCAAATTCCGATCGGTATTCGATAAAAGGATCAGTTTCGATACAGCTTTTTCAAATGGTGATTAAAAAATGTTCTATCAACTTGTTTTATTTTAAGAACCACTGTACTATAGGGAAAACGGCGACAATATGGATACTATTTTTATCACCGCCTTGTTATATTATATCTAAGAAACGAAACGAGACAATTTTGTAAATGGTCTTTTATTAAATGAAACATTCGATGGTCGAGAAAATCACTACGTTTCACTTTGATCTTTATTGGAGCACATTCAATAAGATACCAAAGACTAGATGGATTTCGAAACAACGTTTATCCATTATTCCAAGTGCGCTTATTTCACGAGCAGTAAACGTTTGTAATTCAATTTTTTTTTCTTCTTCGAATAATTAACGCATAAATGTATTAATGAAAAAGCAGGAAATGTTATAATACTGTTATGATTCACTTCTTCTTTACCAATTATTTCAATTTATTATACAGGGTGTTTCGTAAATAATGCATCTCCTTCAACCCAGTAAATAAGTAACGTATTTTGAGCATAATTATGAATGGTTGCCTAGCCCTTGGATAGCAGGGACTAAATTCATTGTTTTTGCTTAATAATTTTATTGAAAAGTTTCCATTGGAGCGTTTGATTTTGGACCTAAGCATGATGTAGAAAGTTGAGGTTTGCAATATTAAAAAGAGCAGATTTTTTGACATACAATACAATACACTCATAAAATTATGGAAATTTTACATCTTTTACTTTTTTTTTCAAATTTTTGGCATTAAATAAAACTAGATTAGAACCACTGCCCCTTCCAATATCATAAGCCGTAACTCCCTATCCGAGTGGTATACATATTACAACTAATTGAAAAAATCACCATGTTGAAAAAAAATTGAAAATGAACATACAGGGTGGCGCAGTTGAAAAATCGATAATTTTGAAAATTAAAAAAAAACACCACTTTAGTCCCCTACAAAAAAAAAACTAATAGCTCTTAGAAGAAAGAGAATTTCAAGCTCTACAATTTTCATATTTTGCATTTTTTTCGTAGCACCGCCCTTAGTTTAGCCAGAAAATCCATTTTCATAGGAAACATACAGGGTGTTCTGGTCGCAGTGCAGTGCCTTCAAATCAGAAATGCACCAACTGAACTACATAACTGTATGCATGTTTGCCGACTCAAAGATTTGAAGGGGCAAAACCATGCATTAGTCCTGGTAAAAGTTTCAAAACGTCGTAACTCCACTGATAATAGAGATAGGCAATTTTTTTTTAATGTCTTGTAGAACTTTCCAAGCTCGACATAATGAGTTATATTCATATTTTGCCTATCTCAAAAATGGAAGGATTTGAAAATTTGTAGGCTTCATAACTCCTTCAATTTTCAACTTATGCGAAATTTTGTAAGAGTTATTTTTTGTTGAGCTTTTTAAGCTCTACAAAATGAGCTAATAATTTTTTGCCGAACTCCAAAATTGAAAACATGAGAGACCAAGTTGAAAAAATTTAGAAAAGAAAAAGTGTCACTTTTTATCATTTTAATGACTGTGGCTCCTCCAAGAGCTCAAAAAACTCAACAAAAAATGGCTCTTACAAAATTTTGCATAACTTGAAAATTGAAGGAATTAGGAAGCCTACAATTTTTTAAATCATTATTACTTCCTTCAATTTTAAAGTTAGGCAAAACATGAATATAACTCATTTAGTACAGCTTAAAAAGTTCTACGAGACAACTTCAAAAAAAATTGCCTATCAATATTATCAGCTGAGTTATGACGTTTTGGAACATCTACCAGGAGTAGTGCATAACTTTACCCCTTCCAATTCTGGGGTCGGAAAACATGCATATACTTATGTAGTTTGAGTATCTGCATCTCTGATTTGAAGGATCTCGAAAACTATTATTTCATAGATGAAAGAGAATTTCAAGATCTACAATTTTCATCCCTTGCATTATTTTTGTAACACCCTTGGTTTGGCCAGAAAATCCATGTTTATGGGAAATTTACAAAGTCGATGCCACTTTCTAGTTTTTCCCCCTTCATTTTCAAAATCATTAACTTTGTAAATTTCCCATAAACATGGATTTCCTGGCCAAACTAAGGGTGCTATGAAAAAAATGCAAAGGATGAAAATTATAGAGCTTGAAATTTTCTTTCTTTTACGGGTTATTTTTTTCCAGTGCAGTGGGCTTAGTTTCCGAGTTTTTGCATTCAAAAATTGTTTTTCATTAACCGGTCAATTGGGCCAACCAGTGTTTGTACCCCTGCGGTTGAAATGGTAGGCAAATTGCCTTACATGTACTCAGGATGAACTGCCTATTCACTGAATTGAAGGAAATATTCGACTTACGAAACACCCTGTATAATATAATTATGTTTGAAAATGTTTAAACCTTGTTAACTCTTTAAATATTTAGAATTTTAAAACCACTGCCCCTTCCAAGGCCACAAACCGCAACTCTCCACCTCTTGGAATTGTTATGCTACAACGAGTTGAAAAAATCACTAATAAAAATTCTCAAAAGTGCTCATTATCGGAATGATACGCAAATTTCCATCCTTACGCTCAAGATGAGCTGCCTACTTACGGAATTGAAGGAAGCTTACAACTTATGAAACACCCTGTATAATATAACAATGTTTGAAAATGTTTAAACCTCGTTAACTACTTAAATATTCCATTTCACAGAATTTATTATGTTTGTAGTGATTAAGGTTAGTAAAAAAGCTTACGTGAAATTTATATCTACATCAAATATTTAACGAGTTATCGAACTTCGAAAATTTTTCATTCAGATTGAGAATAAATACAGTTTGAAAATTATAAAGCCCTATAATTCCTTACTTAATATGCATGATGGGTAACATTTTTACATTGCCAATATTATTGATCACAAGTCGTATTATAAATTGAATCATATGCAAATTTTGCCTCTTTGGGAAATCTAAGGAGTAATTAAGCTTTAATCATTTCTAAACGTTTGCGGCGTGTATAAAAAAATGTAGAGAATTGGAATAGAACATTTTTTTCTCTGATTACGAGAATATTTTAATAAATTCACGAATACAATGTTGCCAACTCCTACGACCCTTGGATTAGAATATTTTCGAAATTTATTCAAGAGAAAAATTCAATGTAATATCGCCACAACTTCTTTTAAATAAATTACTGGTTTCTCTAATTTCACTTCAGATAATCAGATTCTCCTCATTCGTTTTCCTTTTTCTTGCCAAGTACAGAACTTCGTCTTATCAAGAATTACAAAAATGATTCACATATCTGTAGTAAACAGAATCGTGCACACATAACAAAATCCTAACCGCATTATAAAAACGAACAAGTTTCATTATCCACATATACTATGTATGAGATACACTATATTTTCGCAACGGTTACACAAGTTTACATACTACGTATACGACATATGCATACTCATACATCACGTTTATTCCTTTTATACGCCATTATAAGTTTAAAATTGACACGATATATTATACGATAAACTCGAAAAACTCGCCCTTGTAATTAGCACAACATTGTTAAAATATAAAAAAGTTATACTCCAAGGAACAATATAATCGCGAATGCATAGGAAAAAAACCTTGCGTTATTTTTATCGAAACTAAAACCAAAAAGATGGAACGTAGCACAGTTTAATAATGAGTATATATACGATGTTGGTTAATTTAAACTGTCATGCATGATTAATAATCATTATAACTACCACTATTTCTGAAATTCTGTACAAACAACCTTTATTCAAAGTACTCTTTAAGCCTATGTTTCTCTCTGTTCTTCACTTTCAAAAAACCTGACCCCTCATCTAAAAGGATCAACTTTTTCGACCTCAACAGAAATACTACACACCGATGGTTTCTTCTACATCGCGTAAAACTTTACCCTTTTTTAATTTTTTTTTCTTCCGTACCTTTTTTTTATTTTGATAAAAAAACCGACCAGACAACTTATAACACTTTGAAAAAAATATTACATTTTATAAAATTATCAACATTTACTCCTTATGAATTCGTTACCTACCATCTTGTGGAAATACTCCTGATTATATCCCAACTTTTCGAAACTTTTAATTATTTTTTTCTTCTTTTTGCACAGTAACTATTTTTTTTTGTAATCGAAAATTAAAATTGAAACTTCAAAAGAAATGCTTTAATAAATGTAACGTAAAATGTATTTACATCTTTCTTGTATTTTTTTTTTTTTTTTTTTTTTTTCAGTACTTACCATTTGAATCGTAATAACGCGATTATACGAGTAAGATGATTTTTCATGTGTTCGCTTTGTGAAATGACGAATATTCAAATGATAAAATTTTTCCAAGTCTAGCTTCGTTGAATCGTATAAAGAGCGTTCTTGGTAAAATAATAAAATCGGCACACGACCCAATTGGGATAAAAGTTTCCCAAAATGTGGATGTTGACTCCTCACCCCCACCTCATCCTGAGATATTGCCGCCCCAATGCCAAAAATTTAATATTTTTTATCACTGGAGGGTAGTTCAAAAACGTTGAAATTTTCACAAATTAAGGATCTATGTAGGAGGTACATTCGGGTGGAGCGCGAAAAAAAAAACACTATCGGATTTTGACCAAATTCAAGGGGATGGTTCATATTTAGTTGGGAATGAACTATGGAAACTTTTAGACCATTAGCTCAACGGGAGACGGAACTAGAGGGTCTCAAAGTAGGCTAACTTTCGAAAAAACGCGTTTTTTTGATATTTTTGGGTACTGTCATCTACGTGGCACCCCAAACACGCCCCTAAAAAGTTGCGATTTGAGTTTCTGCACCTCCCCAAGCCATTGACCTCGAAATTGGATACCACTGCAATGAAAACTTTTCAATTTTTGTAATCGAAATTATTTTTTTGGATGAATATTTAAGTCTGGTTTTGGTTATTTTTTTTTATCAAAAATCTAGATTTTTCACCAACCTGCAACTTTTCGACCCCCCCCCCCCCAGGGTGCAAAAAGTGGTATCGTTTGAGATTAATGGCCTGGCTAGGTGTAGAAACTCAAATCGCAACTTTTCAGGAGCGTGCTCGAGGTGCCACACGGGCAGCAGTACTCAAAATTGGCAAAAAACCGCATTTTTTTCGAAAGTTACCCCACTCTCACATATTTTATGGGGTGGAAAATTCCAAAAAATCGCCTTAAAAAGGAGGGAGAGAGAGCCACGAGAAATTTTTTCCCAAAAAAACAATTTTTGTATCTCGAGGGGGGGGGGGGGGTGGTCAAAAATCTTGATATCAAAAAAAATTTCTTTTTCGTTGAATTTCTATATTTTCAAGAACCTGAAGTTCGATATTTCGCAACAAACTCACAATTTTGAGAAAACTTATTTTTTTTCGAAGAATGTCCCTACGTATTTGATTTTGTTGATTGCATTGTCCTAAGGGCTAAAAATTGCAAAAAAATCTAAAAGAGAACATGTTACTTATTTATACGTTTTTTCAATGAAAATATGAATTTTTTTTGATAAGCTGTATGGTGGAAGCAAAATATACTTTCAGAATTGCCAGAAGTATGAATCCAGAGAATAAAATACAATACAATACAATTTCGAATGAAACAAACTAAAAGCTGAATATGGTCTGAACGACTTCATTTTGGAAGAAAAATTTCGTCATGAATGTTTTATTTGCGAAAATAGAGAATTTTTTTTGTCAAGGGTATGGAAGAGTTTTTCAACTTATATTTCACTTCAAATTTGAGGGGAGAAGGGAAAGGGTTAAGGGAGAAAAAAATTCATTTGAAAAGCTACAAAACGTATTGAATCGAATCCGTGTGCATAAAAGTAAATAATATTCAACAAGGTTTTCATCTTTATAGGTTCTCTCTGATTCATTCGAACACAAAAGAAATATTTTATAAATAATTGAAAACTCGAAATATACGTAACGTATCAAATTACCAAGTAAAACGAAACGCTATGAGAAAAAAAAACACGAAAAGAGCAAAACTATTTTTCATTCTAATAGGTAAGTATAGCTAAGTACATACATAATGCGTATAAGGAAACAAAAATGCTCGACCCTTTTAATTCGATAGAAAGTAAAAGTGAAAAAAGCTACTTCGTATAAGATAACGAGCAAGTATGTACGATACTTTTACCAAAAGAACTTGAACAGTTCAAGTATCAACATGTGACGTTTTACCAAACGCTTGAAATAGAACAAAGCATTTTTTTTACATCTGAAAAATACTCCACTTCAAAAAGTTAATTTCCATTACTTTATTTGAAATAAACATTTGCCAAAAGTGTTTTGATAAAAATCGCTTTGCTTTGTTTTCGAACATGCTGCATTATGTAGCAGATATTGCCATACTCGAATCGTTGTTTCGAACCGAGCACAGCTTCTCTTCGCTTTGATGCGATAACATTAAAACATTGTCAAATTATTAATTCTACCTCGTCAAAGGGAACCCGACTGTGAAGTTGGATATTGAAGCGAGACAGTCGCAGTCGTCGCAATGACATTTTCTACCAAGAATTGTTTGCACTGCGAATTACAATGCGGTATCATCACCTTCGTCGGCAAAAATATTCTCTTTAATTGTTGAACATTTTGCATCGAGAGTTGACGTTAATTCGTCTATCTCTGGGGTAAAATTCACGCTCGTTTTTGATTACGCTCGGCGGCGCCACGAATGCGACTTATCGACGTGTAATCGTGTAATCAGCGTATTTCCATCTTCTTATCTGTGTATTTATTCATATCTTATACCTTTTTGATATCGAATTGCACCTCTCGTTTGAGTTATTTTCATATCGATAAACGAACTTACACCAGATGTACAGGGTGTTTCATAAGAAAAGTGCCTCCTTCGACCCATTAAGTAGTCAACCCATGCTGAATGTAGGTCTGTACATATGCATACTCTTCGAATTATAGGGGAAAACATTTTTCGCTTGATAATTTTGTAAAGTATAATTTTACATTTGTGTAAGATGGACAAGATCCTTTGGGGGAAGCCCCCCCCCCTCCCCCGGGAAATAATCTTCAGATCTAAAGATCCATATTTTGAGGATTTTTAAATGAATTATCGATAAAATTCGAGGATCCGATCATTGGATCTTTAGATTCGATCTTTAATGTAGAATGTAATCTGATCTGGGCCTAAAAAAAATCACTCAAGTGATCTGGATCTGGATCTAAATTTTTTGGAAGTAGATCTGTCCATCCCTGATCCAAACGATTCAAAAAATCTTGATCTTAGATCCGGATCTAAGCTCCTCATGAGAAGGATCTTGACTTGATGGTTGAAGATCGTTTTCAAGCCGGATCTTTTTATTTTTTCATGAAAAAAAAAGATTCCCATCAAGATCCCAATCCTTTAAAAAAAAAATTGTATTTTTGATGTACAAATTTCAATTTGAAATTTCATTTCAAAGTTTCAATTACTTCAAATTGAATTTAATCAAATGATGAATTTGATTTATGAATATCGACATCAGCAAGGGTGAAGTGAAAAATTAGAAAATGGTTATTTTTTTGCTTTCAAATTTTGTTCAATTCTGCAGCATTTCTTATACCAATTCAGTCCATATTTCATTATCGAAATTAATTAATTCAATTCAATATTGGTAATTTTTCTTCAATAATAAAAACTGTGAATGAAGAATGAAGCACAAACAAAACAGTCGAAAAATTGCTCCAATGAACGATCGAATCGAGGAAAAGAGTAAAATAAATGTTAATACTGAATGAATGCACATCAAATCATCGAGGATCTTTTTGCAGGACATTTTTTTTCACAAAAAACCCGGATCGAAGATCTTTTTTGAAGAAAGGACCTTGAGGATCTTTTTCAGATCTAAGGTCCTCTTTTCAAATGATCTGGACGATCTCGATTTTGGATCCTTTTGAAAAGGATCTCGCCCTTCTCTGCCCAAGATAAGCAAGTAATTATGATAAACTATTAGAAAACTTTGGATAGGTATTTTGAGGAACATGATGAACTTTGTTTGAATATTTTGAAGAAGATTGAGTTTTCCCTGAAAACTAACTCGATAAATATTGATATTAAAAAAAAATAGAACCAATGCCCCTTAAAATATTGTAAATTTCAATTCTCCACCCCTTAAAGTCATAATAATGTAAAATAAATTAAAAAAAATTACTGATAACATTTCCGAGGGTAAGAACTTCGGTTTGAGAGGGAAACTCTTGACATCAGAAAATTTTTGTTCAAGTTCTGTTGCCAAGCTTTAAAAATAATCCCGCACATAAATTTTGCATCAATACCACACACAGCAGTTGACATTTCAACGATCGCAGAATTTAATTATTATCATTGTTACTGATCTGAAATACCCTCTACTAACAATTGAGTGGGCACTAATTTCAAAGGGTACCTTTTTTTGCGACCTGGATCTCCGAGCGTCTTTTTAATATACATAAATGAAAAACAGTTATATTTGAAATTTTCTACTCTAGCCGTTTCCATTAAATTAATTTTGAAGAAAAAAAAAATTAAAAACTGTCATAAAAAATGGTTCAGTCTGGCCAATAAAATATTTAATTACCGTTGGCCATTAAAAATCATCAATTTTAGCATCGTTTAAATTTCTTACAAAATATTTTCCTCTCATAATGAAATTATTTTTAATTATATACCTTTCTCACAAAGGTCAGTTTTCCTTTTAAAAAAAAATCCCCATCAAAAATACCGAATCTTATCGATTGTTGAATTTTGTTTACACGAAAATCCACAACATAATAAAATAAAGTAGATTTGCTTAAAAGTCGAATAAATACGTATGTAAAACGAATTTATAATTGTAATTGAATTCAAAAATTTAACGTGAATTCGAATTTACTGCGTAGATATTCGGCGATCGAAATACCCTGCGTTGAATGATGCCTGAAAATTACACAGGTTCTTTGAAAATTTAAATTTTTCATTGAAATATTTCAAGCATGAAACTCTTAAAAATTTACTATTGAGTGATTCCGATGAATACACGTTTTTCGCGAAAAATTCGCTCATGAATTTCGATCTCCAAGCGAAACTACTCGTGCAAGATACCTTGCAAAATATGTACATACTTGGGATACGACGCGGAACATTTTCTTTTTTTTAGGTACCTTTGCCCAAATACTATATCAAATTAAATCACTCGGTTGGTTTTTAAATAGGCAATGAAAATTTTACGCTGGCAATATAGGTTACGTACGTTCGTAAAAACAAAACCCCCAAGCTGGTTTTCAAATAACAGGATAAATAAGATATATGAGCTAACTACAAAAATCAAATTTTATTGTAGCTAAAGCATGGTTCAAGTTTGTAATCAAAAGCAACATCTCGTTCGAGTATGTAGTTTTCCAACAGGGAACAGGAAAAAACCAAGCAACCGTGACAGGCGAGTCAAGGACAATATTTAGACTATTCCTGTTTCCTGCCGAAGTAAACAGTAACAGAAGCATATTTGTTGGATAATATTGCGACAAATGCAAATCGATTTTTACAAGTCTATTTAGCTGATAAAATCTGGCCAAAGTGGTTGAAAAAAAAAAGGCAAACTTTTCCAAAACATAAATTCAAAGATGACAAGATTATTCGAACGTATTTTGTAAAAGTTTATTGAAAAATGAATTAGCCAGTGAACATTTGGTGGTAATTTTGGACTATCGATAAGTCATGGAAAATCCATCTTACCAAAAACCATTCAAATTTGTCCTTATTCTGACTTTTTGACCTCGAGAACCGAGTTATCACATGTTACAGGAGATTTGGAGCCTTTTGTGGAATTCTTAGATAAAAATATTTTCTCGTGTTGTAATGGAAAACTCTGATCAAAGCGTTTTTTCGTTTTCAATTTTCATTGGGGTCGTAAAATTTAAATGCCGAAATGGGTCGAGTAGTACTACCAACCACCCAGTAATTCACAAAAAATTAAGAATTTTTTTTTTCAAAATTATGAAACTAACTACCTCAGAAATTAAGTACATAGATGCATTTGAGACTTCAAAAATGTTCAACAGAATTTCCACATCCAAGAAAACTGGGAATAATCAATGAAATTTGAGATTCTCACCTGCTCAAAATTTTGTTATATGTATTCGTCCAGCCGTTTTTTGAAATTTTGTGGCGCTATTCTCTCAATAATGATAAAAGATAAAAATCTGAAACTCACGGTGTAGGTGCATTAGGTGATACAGTTGTGCATCGTGAAATGCACAATTTAATTAATGCAAAAATTACCGAGCGACTGTAATTAATAAAAATAGTAGCTTTGAAGTTTGAGAAAAAAGGGGAAGCTAAGAAGTTGTCAAACCAGTTTTCGATGAGTTAGTGTTGTTTGACTGGTTTTGGTAAGTTGTTGAATTCGTTTGGGTTCGGA
>FIZU01011777.1:0-25021 GCA_900064475.1 Pseudococcus longispinus | reverse complement strand
GTATTCTGAACAGTTTATGTATGAGGTCGGTGGATCAAACCCCGGTATAGCCACAAATTTTTTTCATAAAAAAAAATTATTTTTGAAAAATTTTATTGCTTTTATTGTACAAAAAAAGGTATTCGAATGTTAATTGAAAATTTCACGATTTTTTTAATATAAAAAAAATGGAAAAACGAATCTAGTATTTTGCCAGTGTAGTATACTTGTAGTATAATTCAAATATACTTGTTTCAATTTACTATTAATATATTAGTAGTATATTTCTAGTTTTTTTTTGTAGTATACTTCTAGTATTTTTCATACGGGATACGCCGCCAAATATTTTGAACATGAATTAAATTATGTACGTAGGCTACGTACGTATCAAGAGACATTTTTATCTTGATTTTTTTGTCCTACTCTCCCCTCTCTTCATACCCTTTCCCTAAAAAACCATAAAAAAATTTACGATCTTTCTCTTCCTCAAGAATACACGACTAATTAATCAAGTCGATGATGATTTTCGACAATTTCCTAAAACGATGCCAACTCGTTTTTATTTTCCACATGCTTCATTTCTTGTTGAACGTTGATAAACTGGATCTTTTTAACGAAAAAAAAACGAGGTGAGGAAAACATGTCTAGATAGATTTTCATTCAGCCCGAAATTTTGCATAAATGAGAAGTAATAAGTATACATAAGTATCTATATTTTGACATTCTCTACATATAAATGAACCTAAATTTGTACCCTTTAGTGACACTAGCAAGTGACTCAGGAAAATCCTCAAAAAACTTGAGAATATTTACACATTTACATGAAATAGCACTTTTTCGTAAGATAGGTACTCGCAGATGTAGGTACATGAGATATATGTACTTACCTAAGGACACACAAAACGTACTAAAAAAATATTGATGAGGAATCTCGAGATCGAGAGGGCGTGCTGAGGGAGTAAAATTTCCTTAAAAAATTATAAAAATTATGAAATTACTAATTAGGATGTGTAGGTAAGTATAAGTTATAGCAGAAAGAGCAAAGGCATATCCTATATGTTTTATACTTTCATGGGTCGTGTGGAAATGGAAATAACCTGGAGGGTATGGTGGAGGTTACTTTTTTCAAATTTTATGTAAAAGATACACGTAAAAATTTCGTTATTTTCGTTCTTATATATTTTTTCTTTCACAAAAAAATAAAGGCGGAAAATTTTGTAATATGTCTCTGGTGATTTCTGAATTTTTTCCAAGTCCAAAAAGTTGTTTGAAATCCCCCAAAAAATTCGCAAGTTTCAAAAGTTAAATCTAATGTCTGATAAAATGTCTAAAAGTCAATCTCAAGAAAAATCCAAGTTCAAAAAGTCAAGTCTATTGTCTGACAAAAAGTCAATCAGCATGATTTCTGAATTTTTCCATATCCAAAAATTTGTTTGAAAACCCAAAAAAAATTTCAAGTATAAAAAGTCAAGTCCAAGGGGATTTTTGATTTTTTTTTCAAAACCCAAAAAGACCAATTTATCTGATGAAATGTCTAGACGTCATCGTCGGGGAATTTCGTCAAAGAATTACTCATAGCAAAAACATATCCTAAATCTTATGCTAATGTACCTATAACTTTTCAAAAATCTCACAAAATATTGAAATGTTGTAAAAGTGTGACAAAAAAATGGACAAAGAAATCTAAAAGTCAAATTTTAAAACCAAGTTAATTTTCTTAAAAAGGGACAAAAAATCAGGAATTTCTGAAAATTTTCAAATCCAAAAAGTCATTTGGATGGTGCCAAATCCTTACGGTACAAGAGTCACCGCCATTTCCATACCACCTACGGAACTATAGAACATAGGATATGCTTTTGGTGATTGACAATTTTTTACAGTCCAAAAAAGTCTGACAAAATGTCTAAAAGTCAGCATTATCTATAAAATTTTATAAGTTCAAAAAGTCAATGGAAATCTGAAAATTTTTCCAAGTCCAGAAAATTCCGACATGTCTAAAAGTCAGCGTGACGGAATTTCGTGACGATATTTCGTCATGCTAAAATCCGAAAATAATATGCATGGTCCCCCCTTCTTCGAAGGCAGATTTGAAAACTTGAAAAAATCCACATGGTCCCCCCTTCTTCGAAGACAGATTTGAAAACTAAAAAAATCCACATGCCCCCCTTCTTTGACAGCAGATTCAAAAATCCAAAAAAATCCATATGGCCCCTTCTTCTTCTTCGAAGACAGATTTGAAAGTCAGCATTACCTATAAAATTTTACAAGTTCAAAAAAGTCTGACATTATGTCTAAAAGTCAGCGTTACACAATTTCGTTACACAATTTCGTTGGTCTTCTGCGAGATCACTCCTCAGAGCAAAAACATATTCTATGTTGAAAGCATATCCTATCCTAAAATCCTAAAATCTCTGAATATTTTCAAGTCCAAAAAGTCGTTAGAGTAGGTACAAAAAATACGTTTTCAAAAGTCTGGCGAAATATTGAAAAGTTGAAAAGACGCGATGAAAAAATGGACAAAAAATCTAACAATCAAATTTTGAAACCAAATAGATTTTCACAAGTCCAAAACGTCTAAATTTTTTCTAGGTTGTTTGAAGTCTCAAAAAAATTTCCAAGTACCCAATATCAAGTCAAATGTCTCACAAAATGTCTAATTATTAGGCATTTTGTCAGACGTTGGACCGTATCTTTTGGGCTTGGAAAATTTTCTTTCAAATCCAGAAAGTCGTTTGAAATGTTAAAAAAAATTCCAAGCCCAAAAAATCAAATCTGCCTGACAAAATTTCGAAAAGTTATCGTAATTTTTGAATTTTTTTCCAAGTCTAAAAAATCTTGAGAACCCCAAAAAAAATTCAAGTACAAAAAGTCAAGTTCAATGTCTGACAAAATGTTTAAAAGTCTGCATTATTTCTAAATTTTTTTCAAAATCCAAAAAGTCGTTTGAAATCTCAAAAAAAAATATCCAAGTTCAAAAAATTAAGTCTAATGTCTGAAGGGGACAAAAATATTAAAAATTTTCAGTGTTATCGAAGGAGGTATTGAAATCGTATTTTTTTGTCTTCTTGATTCCTCTCTTAATGCAATTTCTTCAAAAAAAGCCGAAGAGTCTCATGGAGAGGGGTCTAATAATCAAATTTTGGTATTATGAAATTCGAGCCATCTAAATTCGATTTCACTGAATTTTTCAAAGCACTTAAATCTAGTTCTTGAATTATCCTGACAAGTGACTACAAAAAAATACACTTGCTATGATGACGATGAGGAGGAGGGGGAGGGGGTATCACAAAGTTCAAAACTTTTCGATGGCTTCGAATGAGGTATGAAAATTTACTTATGTTTTTTGACTTCTGTAATCAGTTTCTGATATTATCAATTCATTAAAAAAAAAAACAAAACGAAAGGGCTTTATTATGGGGAACAAGGGAGTCACTTGAATCAACATTTTGAAAATTTTTTAATTGAGATCAAGGTACTACCTATGATCAAGGTTCATGTTTTCTGGCCTACAAAATTTATTTCTAGAGTGGTTCAGTTCAGGCGATCAAGAGTCAAGAATCAATTTTGTATTACTTTCTGTATGTATTCAAAATTTGTTGTTGAGGTGTGACTTTATTGGGTACCTACTCTAGAATATTTCTAACACTTTTCTATTTTGAGTTATGATATCGAACTTTTTTCTAGGAAAAAAGTTGACATTCCAGAAAAATACCATCATAGTAGTGATAGAGCAGAGAAAGTAAAAGTCAAACCCCCAAAAAAGCAACAGCTCGAAAATAAATTCATTTTTGATTGATAACTTCACCTACACATCAGTCTAATTCTAATCTATTATATCTCTCGCAGAATCATTCGATCGATGATGATATAATTGATTCAATACTATAACCATTAATAAATTATTGTGATTTTTCGTCTTCTTTCAATCCTGAAAAAATTTAACAAAATATTACTCTACTAAAAATGAAACAATTACTCAAACAAAAAATCAACCCGAATTATACAAACTTGCAGCTTTTCTCGACTTATAATAATGGTAAAATTTATAACCGCCAAAGCCCGCGAGGAGAATCGCCATCAATGAAATGAAAATTGTGGATATTATTTTATAAGGGAATTTAGATAGCAATCCATTTCTAATTAAACATTGATCGTATTCAACAGAAGCTTGAGGATCTGGTAAATATTTCCCCACATCGCATGGCTCCGCTGTAAGTAAAATTGGCGTAATAAATTGACATAGTTCGAAACAATAAATAAATACAATTTCTATATAAATATACTTACAAAAAGAATTGATTTTACATTCGACATTATTCATAACGTCGTGTTCTTCGAGCCATATCAAAATATCGCAGCATTGACCAAACATATGATTTTTAGATAAATCGGTTACATTCAAAAAAAATTCTTGCAGTAAGCAATACGGAGCTAAATCGGTGTACTTAAATTTATTCATAAAATTATACTGCACATGTAACTTCACCAAAGGTGCTTCCTTTGATAACGGAGGCAGGCCATGCAAACTGCAATTATCCAGTTCAATATGCTTCAATTTCGTCAGTACAGAAAAATCGATGAATCCCATCGTCCTTGGTACCCTATTCGCGTAAACTATTGTTATACTCGGAGGTAAATCTAATGGAGGGAGTTGCACTTCTGTTCCACTTATGTGTAATATTTCGAGTTTCTGTAACGGTGCTAAAAAATCTGATTGGAATTGGAAAAATGTTACTTGTTTTATATTTTGCATATTTAATTCGATCAGTTCGGGGTATGGTTCCATATCGATCATTTTAAGTTGCTTGAATGGATTAGCCGATATGTTCAAGATCTATAAAAATAATACTTCGTCTATTAATGTGAAAAAAATACAAATTTCACAAGCGAAGTCTTGAGTCGATAGGTACCTTGAGATGTCCTCCCAAGTATTTCGGAATAAAGTTTAAGAATTTTTTAAAGCAATTTGCATACAATTTTCCATCTGTTGTGTTTGTAATGGAACACTTGTGTTGTGCATGAACATGAATTACAGCGATGATAATTCCTTTAAACAAAATTAAATTTTATGTGAAGATTTTTACCATTAGAACAAGATACGCTGAAGAACGTACCTAGATTATGTTTGATTTATAAGTTTTCAATCAACTTACCTAAAAACCAGTAACATACAATATTAATCATTGTGTGATTGTGTGAACATGAACAGTAGATAAGAAATATCACATTTGTATGATAATAAAACATAAAAAAAAACCTTATCGCAGCCAATTATATCTCGATTTAGTCTTTTGATGTCACTGAATGCAATGCAAACAAAACAAAAGGAGACAAAGAGGTTTGGGACTCGATTCAAAATGATAGAGAAAATGATCCCAAATAATAATTCAAAGAGTCGAAAAACTAGAACTTTGATTAACAATTGAACATTTTCTAAAATTTCAAAGTGAAAACGAGGTTCTGCTTGAAATCTTTTGATTTTTTTTATGGAATGACATCGAAAACGGTCGGAAAATTTTAGAAAATATGGATTTCGATACCCTGCAAATGTCGATAACGTCGAAAAACTTTGATTTTTGTCCCCTCCCTCCAACTTTTCTGGGACCTTCTTGGGATTTTAGCCCGAAATAACCTCAGAAATATATCATAGAAGTAAAAAATGTGCACTTTGTTATCCGATTATCAGTTTCCCAAAATGTCGACTCGAAGGACTCTGCCCTTTTACAAGAAACCCTTTTGATTTTTTTTGGGTGAAATAATAACTTCAGAAACTGACTATACAGGTCAAAAAACATACGAACAATTTCATATATCGTTCGAAAAAATCCAAAAATAATTAAAATTCCATAAATTCAAAATTTGATTATTTGGCTCTTCACAATAAAATTTTCAAGATTTTAGCAAATTTTTGCCATCTCACTTCAGCGATCATATCTAGTACTGGCCTACATAAATTGGCTAAAATTCCAAAATTTTCATTTCGTTGATTCCGGGATTCAAATGGATCATTGTAACGGATGGGAATCGGCGCGTGATGAGCGCGTGGTTTACCGCGAGTACGAAACACACTAAGTTGTAGTAGTTTTGTACTCGCAGGTAAATTGTCGCGCCAAACAGATATAAGCTTTCCGGTACGATTTTTTACTCGCCTCTCGATCGGGCTATTTCCCGTTGTCGCTGTTTTATGCTGTATTCTTACTTAGATATTTTGTGCCCTCAATATTAATTTTTTTTTCTTCTTTACACACTCTCTCTCTCTTTTCTCTCTTTTTCCTTCGTCTCTCGTAAACCTGCTGCTTCGAGCGCTGGAATTTTTTGGCTGCGATTATGCGCTAATTATTATTTCATCGGGCTGAATTGATTTGCGTCTGGAATAATCTGCGTCGGGCTGCATTTATTTGCGTCCGGTCAAGTGAATTCGGCTGGACGCTACGTCTGACCATATTTTTAGATTTTTTTTATTTTGCACTCTACATCAGGCAGCGATATCGCGCCCGGATAAGTAGAACAGGCTGCGAACCACGTCCGGAATAATCCGCGTCGGGCTGCAATTTTTGCACCCGGTCAAGTGGTTTTGGCTGGACTTCAAGTCCAGCCATATTTTTGGATTTTTTTTTATATCTACAACGGGCAGCGTATGCGTCCGGACAAGTAGATCGCGCTATTTCGAACACGTAACCCTCGTTGAGGGTTTTCGAATTTTATTTTATTTTTCAAAATTTGGAGTTTTTCTACCTCTCATCGTGCAATTTTTTCAAATTTTACGAAATTTTTCAAGCAGAACACCATTGACTATTTCAAACCTGTAAACCGGGACCACTCGAGGTATCTCGCTCAGATTCGGACAAAAACAGAGCTGCCCAGCACAATTTTGAAAAATTCCATTGCCCAAAATTGCGTTAAAAAAATATTTAAAAATACTTAAACGCTTTTTCTAGTTTATTTGCCAATCTTACCCGAGTTTTCATAGAAAATTTGGGGTAAAATTCGAAATAGATTTAATTTTTTCATTCTTCTTATTCATCATTGGAGAAAGAAAAATTTCAGTATGACACGGTATCAAAGAAAAAAAATTGTCAGAAAAACACATTTTCTGCAACAAAATTTTGAAAAAATTGTACTTAGTACTTGAAAGTGGCCGGACAAAATTTTTCCAAAATATCACCATTTTAAGGAAAAATTCTTCATTTTTACCATATTTTTCAACATTTTTTGAAAAATTCATCTAAATTCTCATAAAACGGAAAATCTTGAAAAAAATTCTCAAAAATGTTTACAATAGTCAAAAATCCTCAATTTCAAGGATAAAATGCTCGAAGTTGGCAGCTCTGATTATGAAAGTTGGATTTTTTTAAAAATCATGTCAAACCCGAACCCGATTTTAAAAAAGTTTCTGAATTCGAAGTTGATTTGTCAAATTTTGATGAATTTTGTGATGATATTTTTAATGAAATCGATGGAAATTGGTTTTTCAGTTGCCCAAATAATATCGACTTTCCAAACACCCAATTTCACCATTTCCGGCCATTCTGGAACTTCCAATGAGATTTGATTTTTTCAAGTGGAGAAAATCAAAATTTTGTCGAAGGCTCCAGAGCATCCGAAAAAGGTGACATTTGGGTTTAGTGGGTCGGTATTTGATTAAGAACTATTATTTCTGTTTTTTTTTTGTTTTGGAAATTTCAAAACTACGAGTACCTAATTCAAAAAACTCTTTTGAGAAATTCACTCAGAATTAGATGGAATGGTGGATTTTCTTGTCAAAGTACTCGATAGAAATTGAGAACCAGAATTTTAACTGGCAAAATTAACTTTTTCACAGTTGCTACTGAAATTTGAAAATCCTGGAGAAAATCAAAATCTCGCTGGAGGCTCCAGATTGGCTATAAATAGTGAAATTTGAGTTGGAAGGTTCGATATCATTTATGGACCTAGTTTTCATTTAATTTTTACGATAAGAATATTTCGTATAAAAAATGACTTAAAAACATTGAACTTTTAAAAAAATTGTCAAAAATCGAAAAATTAACAAGGACTGCTGAAACTTTTGTTACAGAGGGTTTTAGGTATGATCTTTTCGAAAAATGTTCTCTTGTTCAATTCTTAGCTTAAGCCCTCAAATAAATCTCTTGAATGTGTTAGTTAGTACCAACATTGAAAATGAATGACAAATCCAAAAAAATCACTTATTCATTTATTAATTATCAAACGAGTATGCCTACTTTACAAAGTAAGTATAAAATGCTAATTTTAAATTAAGCAAGCAGGTGGATTCCTATTTTTAAAAAATTCCTATTAAAACTTTCAAAGAGTTATCATTCTTACAGTGTCACGATTGTCATGGAATTTATACCAATACCACACATTAGATCCATCTTAACATTCATTTTGTCTCTTTCTCTTTCTCAGATATTTTGAGCTTCTTATTGAGCTGTACATTTAGCTTCTATCATTGTACCAAGCTCAGATGAAACAAATCTCAGAATCTCACCAAGCTAAATACCTTCCAGTCTTCAATCTCCGGAATTCTCTATCGTTGTTATCCTATATCTTCAGATGTTTCCGATAACGATAAATTTTCTTCCTCTTCTATTTTCGCTTGTGCTACGAACTGATCTATGGCCGATTCTGAGAAGACATAACTCGATTAAATTAAATGTAGGAAATATGTACTTGTATGAAAAATGAATCTTATTAATTCACCGGAAAGAAAACGACTATAGAGTCGATATCCAAGGTACCCCAAAAGTGAAAGTATTATTGCGGTAATGACAATTATCAGCACATTGATCCAAAATCGGTTTAAGGCGAGTCCATGTCTTACTAAACATTCATGACGTATGTTTGTAGCTGCAGAACTGATTTTCACATTTGCTGAGGCACAAGACTCTTGAAAATAATAACAGAGGATAAAATTATAATCGCGTTTCTTTTGATGCAAAATTAAAAAACAAAAAGAGAAGTAGGTAAATGTGTAAGTATTTTTACTGGAACAGTGAACATCTATAACTCCATCTATGTTGTAAGTTTTAACCCATAACAAAATACCGCAACATTGTTCGAGTTGTGGTGGCAGCTCTAATTTTGTGTGATGATCCACTACCAAAGTTTTAAGCAAGCAAAACGGGGCTATTTGATTGTAATGTAAATCTTCCATGCCTTCAGACTGCTTTATATTTATCATAACTATGGGAGCTTTTTGATTCAATTTGGGGAGATTTGTAGCTGCAGATTGTGCCATATGGAGCTCCACCAATTTATCCAACATTGTTAAGTCGAGTTGTTCTTTGTTGTGATATTCGTTTACATGAAGATATTTTATACTGTTGGGCAATTTTTTAGGAAATTTGTAATCTCCGTTTGTACCAGATAAGTCTAGGTATTCAAGTTGCGTTAATGGAGCCCAAAGTGCATCCGGGATTCCATTTTCTGTAATGGTTAATCCTTTCATTTCTAAAGTTTTCAGATTCGTGTAGTGCTGGAAATCGTTTTCTTGAAATTGTTCAATTCCTGTGGATGATATGTTCATAATCTGTTATAAAATATTTGCTTCGTGAGTTATTGTGGTCGAGAGTCATAAAATGCAATATCAAGTGGACTACAAATGTAGGACTACATACTTCCAAGATAGAATCATATTCTTGAGGCACACCGTCGAGAGGAATGTCTGAACAATCTAGGTATAATAATTTTCCGCTTGTTGTATTTTTAAGCGTACAATCTTGCGCTGAAACTGATACGAAGATTTCTGTCACCAGTGTTATTGCAATTACAAAACCTTTAACGAAATTAATTTCTATTAATGTTTTAAATTATCTATTGGAAAATTCGACGAGCTTTTATAAGTTGAATAGGTAAGCTAATGTTGTATTTTGTACTAAAGTGAGTGGTTAAGCCAAATCAGTAGTTATTTACCTGATATACATTCTGTGATGCTGATCATTATGTGGATGAAATCGATCTCATAATTATTATTTGGTGCATAAAATCGATGTAGATTTCAATAAAAAGACACATATTTCAAAAATGAAAAAAATTCGTGTTATCATTGAAAAAAACACGTTTTGTTTTATGAAGATGGTTTCTTTATTAAGCATTGTGAAGCCAACAATAATTCAATTTTTTCCTATAAAATTTTCCCTGGTTGCAAACAGGAGCGGAAATTCATGAAAAAAATTTCGTTTGCAATTTTTTTTTCAGGAATTTATAAGCCAAAATAAATGTAAATTTTTTTCGTGTCGTTGGAGAGTGCATTCTTTACAGAGAAGCATGGAAACGCTTTTGGTATATGGTTGTTCACCATTAGCGATTGACTGAAAAATCAAAAAATCGTGTAAATGAGTGCACAACTTATCAATCCTTCTCTTTTTTTCAGATTTTCAACGTGCAATCAAAGAAGGGGGGACCCTTCTCTTTTTTTCAGATTTTCAAACCGGTTTTCAGAGAAAGGGGGACCCCCCACTTTTTTCAGATTTTAAAAATGCCGTCGAAGAAGGGTGGACCCTTCTCTTATTTTCAGATTTTCAAACTGCAATCGAAGAAGGGGGACCCTTCTCTTTTTTTCAGATTTTCAAAGTGCAATCGAAGAAGGGGGAACCCTTCTCTTTTTTCAGATTTTCAAACTGCAATCGAAGTAGGGGAGACCCTTCTCTATTTTTCAGATTTTCAAAATAGTTTTCAGAGAAGGAACGACTCTTCACTTTTTTTCAGATTTTCAAAGCGCAATCGAAGAAGGGGGGACCCTTCTCTGTATTTCAGATTTTCAAACTGCTTTTTAAAGAAGTGGGAACTCTTCTATTTATTTCAGATTTTCAAAGTGGTTTTCGAAGAAAGGGGGACCCTTCTCTTTTTTTCAGATTTTCAAAGTGGTTTTTGAAGAAGGGGGGACCCTTCTCTTTATTTCAGATTTTCAAACTGCTTTTTAAAGAAGTGGGGACTCTTCCCTTTATTTCAGATTTTCAAAGTGCAATCGAAGAAGGGAGGACCCTTCTCTTTTTTTCAGTTTTTCAAAGTGATTTTCGAAGAAGGGGGGACCCTTCTCTTTTTTTCAGATTTTCAAAGCGCAATCGAAGAAGGGGGAACCCTTCTCTTTTTTTCAGATTTTCAAACTACTTTTTAAAGAAGTGGGGACTCTTCCCTTTATTTCAGATTTTCAAAGTGCAATCGAAGAAGGAAAGACCCTTCTCTTTTTTTCAGATTTTCAGAGTGGTTTTCGAAGAAGGGGGGACACTTCTCTTTTTTTCAGATTTTCAAAGCGCAATCGAAGAAGGGGGACCCTTCTCTTTTTTTCAGATTTTCAAAATGCAATTGAAGAAGGGGGGACCCTTCTCTTTTTTTCAGATTTTCAAAGTACAATCGAAGAAGGTAGGACCCTTCTCTTTTTTTCAGATTTTCAAAGTGGTTTTCGAAGAAGGGGGGACCCTTCTCTTTATTTCAGATTTTCAAACTGCTTTTCAAAGAAGTGGGGACCCTTCTCTTTTTTTCAGATTTTCAAAGAGCAATAGAAGAAGGGAGGACCCTTCTCTTTTTTCAGATTTTCAAAGTGGTTTTCAAAGAAGGGGGACCCTTCTCTTTTTTTCAGATTCAACAAGGTGTTCAAATTTAAATGCTCTGTCAGTTTCATTGACTTGAAATTCTCTCTTTGTATTCGTTCGAAAAGCATTCCGATTTCTTTAAATTTTGATCAATTTAATCAGTCTTGAACTGATAACGTCAAGAATATATTCATATTCTAGATGCAGCACTAAACTTTTTAATTTGTGTTCGTAATATTTTATTCTGTACAAAAAATGGATCATCTGTTTCCCAACACTTGAAATCTTCAAACCACCAAATTCCTGGCTCAATTTAAAATTCATAACCAAGGCCACCAGTAGCAAAAAATTATCAAATTTCTTCAAACATTTAGTAATATTGATATTCTTCTTCATCATTGTCGTCATCATCACCCCCATCATCATCATATGTATCATCGGCGTAATATCTATCTGCATCGTAAGCGTATCTGTCTGTATCGTATTCATCGTGATGTTTTTTTTTACCTGAAAGGTAATTAAGGAAATTACAATTTTCACGTTGTTTAGATAGGTATTTTCTGAATTACAAAAACATTAGAAAAAATTCTTGAAACACTACCGTGCGAAAAAAAGTAGTTATAGCAAATGAAATAAATCACTCCCGATGCTACTACCACACCAACAAAAATTTGAACAATCATTTTTAAGAATCCGAAAAATCCTGTCCTTTTTAAACATTCGTTTCGTACTGCTATCACGTCTAGGTTCAAAGTGCTGTTTATTTTTGAACACGGGTCGTCTGTTCAAAGAGGGAAAAAAACACAATGAATGATAAATTACACGAAGATGCAATCGATATGTGATAATATTACCTGGACCACATTTTTGTTTTTCTGATCCTGGAATTTGAAAAAATGCAGTCCAATTTTTGATACTGCAACATTGACTAGCATTTGAGGCTTTTTCGAGCTCTGACGATTCCAAGCCGAAATACTTGAGTAAGCAGAAAGGTGCTAAGTCGGCATAAGTTAAATCAATCATCGAACTAAAACGTATGTCGAGATGTTTCAAAGGTGTCGTTAGAGATAAAAGAGGAAAATGCGTCAATTTCGGATTATCGTTCAAATGTAGCTCATTCAAGCTCACTAAATGAGACAGGTTTACACTCGTGGCCTGGATATTGGTACCGTTTAAAATATGTAGATAGATGTTTAATTCGCCAAAGTCTGTAATCGGCGTACCAGAGACATCCAGTTTCTCGAGATATTGCAAATGCAAGAAGAAATCTTTGGGGAATGAATGAAGATTGGGGATGTTTTTCATGATGAGCTCCGATAATGCGGTGAAGTTATATAAATCCGTGGTGGCCAAGTTTTTTAGCGGGTTATTCGATAGGTCCAAAATCTACTTGGTAAATTTGAAATTATAGAATTAATACTGAAAGAAGCGCGGTAAATGATTAAACATTATGGATACGTACTTTAATCAGAGGATAATTTTTGACTCCGAAATCGTGCGGAATTTTGGCGAGATTTTTATTCTTGCAATCGGCGAATATGTATTTTTCCGAATCGATTTTGTTAATATTACAGACAGGTGGTTTTGGTGTAGCTGGTGGATCGGGCTTCAGAGTGAAAATGGAGATTGTTACAGGAGGGTGAGGTGGAAGAGTTGGCGGATGCGGTGGTGGAGCTTTTGTAATTTTAGCTTGCTGCAGGATTGTTAGGTTTGTATTTTGGTCTGATTTTTCAACAGGTGGTTCTGTCAAACTGAATGATGCGTGTACTACAGCAAATAACAATTCTGCGAAAAATACCAAAGATTTATTTCCCTTTGATGATATCACAGTGGAATTATGAATACTTTTCAGAATCTCGATCTTCGTTATTAAAAATATGATCAAATTAGACAGAGAGAAATGAGTTTTTCTTTTATCAAAAATTTACCTGCGAACCATGTTGACAAATTGACCATAATGCGGTTGAAATTTACATTGTTGAAGAATTTACGTTGTTAACGATTCAATGTGATTCAGGATTCAATAAAACCTTATCAGCAAAAAACACGACTGATTTGAAATTTACATATCTTGAGTGGGTATTTTGATAGGTAATAGCCAATAATTATTCATCATGTTTTTTGTTGACTCGAGTTCGAGTTTTTGTTTTTTTTTAATTTCATCAATTTTTAAAAAATTAGCTTTGAAAAAATATACGTATAATTATGATCCAGGAAAAAAATTTAAATACTGTTTCAAAATCTGTTGGAATTCCAGTAGAATTTTTTCAAATGATAATCTCACCCCAAATGTTGAAAATTACGACTCCAGGGTCACACCACATCATTTCAATAACCCTGACAGATCGACTAATTCTTTTGTTCGAAAATCAAAAGTCAGGTGTCTGAACTGGGTGACAGATTTCGGCACATTTCGAAATCGACTTCTTGAGTTTTCAAATTTTTTCTGTTTTTCATTAATCAAACTGATTCGAAAGAATAACAATTCGACCAAGTTAATTCTTTGAATCATGAATGTCTTCAGGTTTATCATTTTGCTAACAATTCTGTTGAATTTTGATAAAAAAAACTACTGGGTGATTTTTATAAAAAAGATAATCCTTTAAAAAGTCATAAATTTTTTTCAAAAAATTTGGCGTTCAAAATTTTTCAATCATTTTAATTTTTTCAGCCTGAATAGCGAATCAGATCTTCATCCTTTCCAAAATATATAAAACAAGCCCCGCCCTTTAATTTTTTCCCTCAACTCTGCGTATTACTTCCCCTCCCCCTCTTTAATATCTTATTTGAAAATAATTCTCCTACTCCCCAAAATTTTCCAAAACACGTTAAACAATCAGAAATTACCTCGAATTTATTTATAGCCAAAAATTCCAGACTTCTAGATCCACATATACTTGAATTAAACGATTTTTGGAAAAACCTTGAAAAAACCTTGTGTGGTTCACCAGCCTGCTACAATGGACTAATTTTGAAATTTTTTCAAAATATTTCGAGCATCGAGGTCCAAAAAAAAATTGAAGTTTTATTAATTTTTCAACAGTTTTGACAATTTTTTAGAAAAAGTTTACAAATTTGAGGCAGAAAAATTCAATATTTCGTCATTTTTTAAACCTATTTGGAATTTTTTTACTTTTAGTTCGCCAGCCACTTCCAATGGATCGATTTCGACCATTTTAAAATGGGATATGCTTTTACTATACATAATTCTGCGTTGACGATGACTTTTAAACATTTTTTTAGACTTGTTTGAACTTGGAAAAATTTTCAGTTTTCCAGAAAAATTTCAGAGATAATGCAGACTTTTTGACAATTTGTCAGACAAACAATTTGGACTTTTTCGACTTCGAAAATTGACTTTTAGACATTTCGTCAGACTTTTTTGGACTTGGAAAATTTTTCAGACTTTCATTGACTTTTTGGACTTGAAAATTTTCAGAGATAATGCTGATTTTCAGACTTTTTTGTACTTGAAAAATTTTTTAAGAACTCAAATAAATTTTTGGACTTGGAAAATTTCAACTTTATGGACTTAAAAAAATTTCAAAGAAGTTCAAATCAGACATTTTGTCACAGAGCTTTTTACTTAACGCTGACTTCTAGACATTTTGGCAGACTTTTCTGAAACTGAAAAATTTTTCAGATTTCTAGCAACTTTTTGTCCCTGAAATTGGATTTCGAAAATTTTTCAAAAAAATTCGTTACGATGACTTTTAGATATTTTGTCTGACTTTTTTGGACTAGGAAAAGTTTTCAGAATTCAAAAGACTTTTTGGACTTTGAAAACTTCAAGAAAATTTCAAATAACACGACTTTATGGACTTAGAAAAATTCAATGAGCAAAAGCATATCCTACGTTCTACAGGCTCATGGGTTATAGTATGGAAATGGTGGAGTCTTTTTTTTCTAACTTTTTGACATGTTTTCAACATTTATAGAAAAAATTTTCAGATTTGAGGCAAAAACATTCAAAATTTGGTATTTTTTAAAACCGATTTGGCATTTTTTTTTGCTTTTAGTTCACCAGCCTCTGCCAATGGATCTTTTTCGACCATTCTTTCCATTTTTTTTTGACGAGTAGACAGGTCATCAAGAATTGAGAAACAAAAAATTTCAAATTTGGGCAGAAAAAAATCCAAATATATCGTAAATTTTGACATTTTTTCAACTTTTTTGGAAATAAGGGAATTTTGTTACAGTTAGTCAGCCTTTCCCAATGGAATGATTTCGACCATTTTTTTGTCAAAATATTTCTTCTGATATTACATGACGTGTAGATGTGTCATCATCTCATTAAGCATTGTGGTCCAAAAATTTTCAAATTTGGGACAAAAAAAATAAAAATTTCGTAATTTTTTGCACATTTTTCCACAATTTTTTCAACCATTTCGAAAACAATTTCCCTCGCGTGAAGCGAGAAATACATCACAGAATATCCTGAGAGGAGTGAAGTCCTATAGTTTCTTAATAATGAAAAAAATCATATTTTTCTTACTTTATTGACATTGAAATACCTTTTACCAAATCTATGGATTTTTTAAACAACTTTTTACAAAACTTTAAAAATTCAGTCTTTGAAGCCAATACAGAGGGCAAACCCGGTTCCGTGGATGTGCTTCCAATAAGCTGAGGACAATTTTCCCCAGAAATATCGAAACAATTGAATTTTTCACATTTCAAAGAACTGGCTTATTCGACGACTAAAATGATGATTCGACGACCCGTTTAGATGGAAAATGCTGACATGGTATTTTCCTGAAGATACAAATACCTACGCGTCGTTTAACCGGGATAAAATCACAACCATAACAAACTAATTTGATAATGGGCTATTGTAAAATTTCATAAGTTATATTCGATTCTAAACAATAGAATTTTCATCATATTCTGGTTCTACTTCTGCTTCTGCCATGGACGGATTTTCTTCATCTCCCTCTAAAAATGCAACAAGAAATTAAATAAGTAGATTTTACTATTCGAGTAGATATTTTATATAAAAATTGATAATTTTTTTTATAATGCTTACTTCTTTGACGATGGTGTATGTAGCGAAAATAAAAAAAGGTCACGGTACCCAATGCAACAACTACTATTATAAAAACAGTTATAAAAGCGACGAAAAGTATTAACCTCGAATATCGTAATCTATAAAGGCAATTACGATAGAGGTTCAATGCATCCTCGTCAAATGTTATTCCGAGAGATTGGCAGAATGGATCTAGAAAATATGAAAAATATGCATATTTGAAGCTTGGTATCTACAGAATAGGTAAGCATATGATACTGACATGTTTCGCTATGGCTGCAATTCTGGTTTTTGAAGCCACTCATATTCCAAGCCAATCCCCATTTTCGCAACTCGCAACACCTCAACATATGTTTCTCTGCTTTTAATTTATCCGAATACAATCCGAAAAATTGAAGTTGACAAAAGGGCGCAATCTGAGTATAATTCGCTTCGGTCATGTCACTGTACCTCAAATCAAGAATTTGCAAAGGGGCTGTTTCAGCAATATGTGGTACTTTTTTCAAAGGATTACTATCTTTCATGTAGAGATGCTCTAGATTAACCAAATGAGAAACATCGATCGTCTCAAATTTGCAGACTGTGAAGTTGAGAACATTGACGGAAGCTGGTATCATTTGCAAGTTGGATATTTGCGTTTCGCTGATGTTCACCATTGCCATTTTTGGAGTGTGTTCGAAAAATCCGTCCGGAAAAGATGTCACAGGCAAATGTCTCATGATTAATCTTTGCAGTATTGGGTAATTTTTCAAATCATCTTTGTTCAGTGTGGATATGTTATTGTATGAGATGTCTAAATTCTACACAATGGAAACATGGCGAAATGTAGGATCGTGTTGGTGAAATAACGAGTTAATCTTACCTCGATCTTTGGATCCAAATCATGCGGAATACTGGTGATCCCTTTATCATGACAATTTCCTTTTAGTGTTCCAAAAACGCCTGGTCCTATTTCACAAACACCCACCTTTGCTGTTATTAATCTCTGTTTCTGTTGCAGGATTATAAGAAGTGTGAAACCTTGAAATAATAAAGAGTTTTCAAAATCACAAATCGTGGTTAAGTATTCACAAAATTTGATAAATAAAGGAACATTTCATCCGATAAAGTAGGTACCCACCTATATTAATTAAAGTCCAGAAATACATATGTAGTTTACAATATTGAACAATTGTGGTATCGATCATCGGTTGTTATTTATTCAGGTATTTTTTTTATCATGAAACATAATTCGTATCAGTTCAGAAACACCGGCATGAATCATGAATTGTGTTGTCCAATCATTATTTACTAACGTTACTAACCATGTATTACTGCAGCATCGATTCCGTTTACGTTTTGCCCTTAGACCATATAGTCCGTGCAATTTATTTATGCGGTTGTGCGCGCGCACCGCTCGTTGTTTTTTAATTTTTCGTCGCGGGTTCTCGCGAGGCAACGAAATCGTTTCGGAAAACTCAGCCGCATAAATAAATTGCACGGACTATAACGATACGCCACACAACTGTTTTGATTTTGTTATTGGAGGATGAGACCGATGAACGTAGTTTATTTGAGGAAACAAATTTGTAAAATCTTTTTTTTTTCAATTTAAAAAGTTGAACCTGGTATTCTGAAGGGTCCATCAATTAACTCTCTTGTCCTTGGTAATTAAATTACTGCCGGTCATATATTTGTATTTTTAAACGGAATGTTTTATTACCTCATAAAATTTTTCTTTTCATAACTTCACACTCATTCTAACAGAATCATTTTAAAAATGGGCGTATTCAGCATAATGACTGCATGAATTTTTAATTATTCTAAAACCTCAAATTACGTATAACTTATTAATTTCCGATAATTTTGAAGGGAGGTCGAATTCTCGAAACTAATTTAAAAGCTCAAAACGCACTTAACCACAAGCCTTACAAAAAACTCACTATTTACAAAATAAATCTCAACTCAGACATAAATACATCCTCGATGAGATGAAAAAATCTTCCCCAGTAATTCTTTCATTTATTACACAACCTCTGGAATACGCAAATCTCGAATTTTTTTTTCCAATGTAACGACATTCTAAACTCCAAAAAAAAACATCGTAACATTCGAAAATTTCGAGCACTAGGTTGTTCTTTTTCCTAATTAAATTTCACTACCTACAACCTACATATTCAAAAAAAAAATTGGGGGAAAACTCAACAACACCATGTACCACCACCTACACCACCGAAACAATGACAAAACAGCCTACAAGATTTGCCAAGTTTTTCGCATTACGTTGAGAAAATCTTATCACTTGTATTATTTTTTACGGCCCGAAAAGTTTTACGATTTCGTATGACGAATTTTTTCAATACAACTCCCCGAGGACAACGCCTCCATCGGCTTGGGCTAATTTCAAATTTCGATACGAAACGAGACGCGAAATAATAAAAAGAAACAACGTTATTATTTTTCACTCGCCTGGGCGAGATTATTTTCAATCGATGCGATCAAATAGCCGATAAATTATTCCAAAAGATGTAAACAAATGGTCAAAGAGATGGCAACGCACGATCGAAGTACAATTTCACAATCACACATCACGCACCTATGTGTATATGCGGATATAGTCGCGAATCGTAGATTGATTTTTATCGGTCACAAAGGTATCGGCGGCTTCGTCGAACACGCTAATTATTATTTTTGTTTGTGGAACAATGAGCAATGGCCACAGCCTAAGGAAACGTACGGCTAACGTAAAACGCGAAATAATAGAATAATTCGGTTGCGCACTATCGCACAATTACGCTTTCTTATTATGTATTACCAGCTATGATACGATCTCGCCGCCATCGCCACGCCGCTCTTATCAAGTCGTCGGGGGCTTTGTTTTCTTCGTAATTCAATTGTTGTATACCATTGAAACAATACGCTAAAAAACCGGCATCATTTTTATGTCGCGTACACCGCGCCAAGGTGTTTTTGATGTGTTTATATCGCCTCGTCGGGCCGCCGTGTTCGCCTTTAGATTCTAACTATAGGTATACCAGGATTACTCTTACTCGATACGTATACGAGTAATGTACCTAGACCTACGACGAGCGGTATGGCAATTACCGCTGAATTTATGGCCGATAGATAAACCGGCAACGGCCCAAGACCACAGCGAATAGAGTGTTTCCAAATGAATAACCAAACTCGACGATAAGTTTTACGTTTTACGATAAATACTACAGTCGTTGAGAGATCCCCGGTTATCCAAACCTATCTACTCTTTGCGTAATACCAATTGATACCATGATATAAATTTTTCACTCAATGAGACCGGTTCAACGTTACGGTGGCTACCCTCGACAAGTTTCTGTTTTCCCATGAAAAAAATGTCGCCGTACCTTCGTCCATTAACAAGTATCAAAAAATAACGTATTCGTGAAGATATTGAATGAATACGAAATCATAATGGATTGGTTGGCTTTCATTTAGGAATTTGCCACAATGGATTAATTGCTCGTTGCTTCGATTGAGAATAAAATGAAAGCAAAAGAATGGAGATGGACGTAATAATTTACGTACCTATACATAGACGTACAGCAAACGTGCAAATCAAATAGGGGAAGGGGGGAACTAGCAGGTAATTTTCCATTAGGGAGCCAGAAATGCCCACCTCTACATTGTCATATTATTGAACAAAAATCAAAATTTATTGTTTTCTCCAAACACAATTCCCCGAGTCTCCTGGGTGAATTCCACTATGTCCTAGAGCAAGGGTTCCCAAAGGGTGGTACACGTACCCCAAGGAGTACGCGGAGATGTCTTAGGGCGTACGTGATGACGATGTCAGCGTAAATGGAAACACAGAAAAGTTACCGAAATACATCTCCAAAATGTCTAAAAGTACAAAAAAGTACAAAATAGTACAAAATAGTTCAAATTTTCAAAAAGTAGTACAAAAAGTACGAAAAAGTACAAATTTTTAAATTTCAAAATTCCAAAATTTCAACTTTTTTTCATTAATACCTACTGATAAACTTGCTAAAGAAAATCTTCGCGCTCTGCGTGATGTAAAAATTTCAACTTTTTAATGCCCTTTTCTCCAAAAATTTTCGCCCTAGTTTTTCCATTTCAAAATGTCCCCACAAAATTACATTTTTTTCCTAGCCAAACTTGCCACCGGATAAATCAATGGCGTATTTCAAAGGTTTCAAAGAATCTGGGCCCCTTCCTCACGCCCGAAATGTTGGGGAAAATTATTAAATCTCAACTTTTGAATGCTTCTTTCTGCAAAAATTGTCGCCCTCGTTTCGCTCAAACTCACTAAAAGGGTGGATGTTGTAAAAAATTTGAGGTAAATCAAAATATACGAGGGGTCAAATTGATATGGAATGACCTACCACTAAAATTTCTGGGGGTACGTGGGAAAAAATGTTCCCAAAAAGAGGTACGTGATCTAAAATAATTGGGAACCACTGGTCCTTGAGGATTATGAGTTAGAAAGTCGATGGTTTTGAAAATGAAAAAAAAAACTTTTTTGATTGCAATAATTTCGAAAACTAAGCCTCGTAGAAAAAAAGCAATGACTCATGAGAGAAAGAGAATTTCAAGCTCTACAATTTCTATTCTTGGCATTTTTTTCGTAGCACCCTTGGATTGGCTTAAAAATCCATGTTTATGGGAAATTTACAAATGTGGTGGTTTTGAAAATGAAAAAAATTGCATTGATTTCGTATATTTCCCACAAAAAATGAATTCGTGATGCCCAAATTTTTCGGACTGACCCAAACCAAGAGACAAATGAGATGTTTAGTTAACAAAAATTCATTTTTCTAAATTACTGTTTTAAAAAAAAATCGAAGATTATTTGAGGAAAAGGACTTTAGTCCTCACGGTTCCTCTAGATGCCCTACTGGTTGCAATTATGTGCTATTTCGTTAACTCTTATTACAACAACTCGACATGTCCAAGTGTCTGATTTGTTAGGAAAAAATTGTATCAATTTTCATTATAAAATTTAAGTTTGTTTTTTTTGAAAAAACCATCATTTCAAATTCAATTAAATCCAGAATCAAAAATTTGTCCGTTGAAAGCTCAAAATCCCCAATTTGTTTAATGACGACTCAAAATTTCAAATTTGTCAACTTCAAACTAGAGAGGGAGGAGACGGTATTCCTGAAACCTCCCGTTGCTATGTTCCTAATCAGCAAGCGAACTTTATTGTGGCAGGGGGTGGATAGAACCCAATTCAACAGAAATTTTGAAAAAAATCTTAAATAAAAATTTTATAAATTTTTAAGTACAATTGAAATCTATTTACAAAATATGGCTACTTTTCCAGAGGCTTCCAAATATGTATTTTTTTCAAACAAATTGATTAAAAATCTGCAAAAAATTTAAAAGTACATATCTATGTGTTTGAAATTAAAATCATTTTAAGTACTTAGTATGTGCAGTGAAAATATTTTTACTCAAAAAGATCGTTCTCACTGATTTTTTTAGCTTTGTTGTCTTTTGCAGGGAGGAGGCCTTAACTGTCATTTTTCGATTACCAATTTGTAGTTTAAATTTTTCTCCGGAGAAACAGACGTTCATTTGCGTCATTTTTTTCAAAAATTCTGCTTTTCAATCTCAACGCGAATGAGTCTCTTAAGCTTTCAGTTCCGAAGAAAAATAACATAAAATCCAGTTTCTGTGTCATGAGGTCATGACTTAAGTATTTGCCATAGTAAATGCACTCTCATCGTCTCGCGAATCGTACTTCGAAATAATTCGATCAAACAACCACATTCGAAAATTTCATTTATGTGCATTATCGGTTCTTCGCCATGCAAAAAAAGCTGTCACCGAGAAATTAAATTTTAAAGAATAAGAAGAAAATGGAAAACATTCGGAAAGTGAGAAGTTCGATACAGAGAGTAGAGAATATATCAACGTAGAAATACGAGAAAAATGCGATTATCAGTCCATTTGTATACTAGACGACTCCTGTGAAATATAACACGTAGGTAAGGCGTAGGTACCTACTTTAAATCCAAAATCAAGTTAATCTGTGCAATTTTTCACAAAACCGTAGAATTGAATTTAAAAACAAGAATCAATTCGGAACTGTCGGAAAGTAATTTGATCGAATAAATTATTAGTCGATGAAAAACTAATCTATTTAGTCGAGTCAATCTCTACGAAGAAACTGATTCGAACGTATATCTTTATGCGCATAAATGAAAGATTAATACGTTACCTTTTTTTTAGTGCTGGGTACAGCGGACGAAGCGCTACCGGCGTGCTTCAGTACAAGTAAAGGAGCCGATGAAGATTTGCCACTTAATTCATGGGCCAGTTCTGAAGGCTCCATGTGGAGTTTCAACGACGTAGCCGAAGGTGACGGTAAGGTTTCTCGCGAGCTTTCGGGGCTCAGCGAAGATGCGAATGGTAAACAAGTCGGTCGTTCGGTTCGAAACACTGTTAAATCCGGATCGCTGGACGATTCGACCGATATCGACGGGTTTCTGAAGTTACTCCGACGAATGTGCGATTCACTCGGCGACGATTGAGATCCGTTATTATTCGATAAATTAATTTTCGAATTGTTTTGCCGTTTACGCAGCTTCTCCCAAACTTCTTTTCGGCGATATTTCTGTACTCCGGAGGCTGTTGGAAAAACAAATCTAGTTAGATTCGATGTTCTATAATGTATCAGTTTGAGAAACCCTAATCTTATAGAGTTTACAACTTTTATAAAAAATTCACCAGCTGTTTTGAAATTTTCATAAATTTCGTAAACTTTTTTTTTTACCCCAAAGTTGTGGAATTTTCTTTTCGACGTTTTTATACCAAAGTCAAACATAGGCAACCTTCACCGGACGAATTTCATTTGAAAATCAATTTTTCCCTCCGAAATCGCCACAATTACCTTCGATTTGTCAACGCCGCTGCATCGAGTGTAATCTGGTCCCGAAAACCAGCCGAAAATACACACGAAATTAACTTTTCCAGGTAAGTTGATTTGAAAAAGAAAGGAAAAAAGAGAAGAAAAAGACAGCTGAGAAAACATCGATGATTCTTTGCGGTTGGTTAATGGTTCATTTACGTTTACACAATTAACCTCAGCCCTCGGTCTTTTCGAGAATTATTACGTCTCGATCGTTGATCATCAATTGTGTCCCAAAATTACACTTTGATCATTTCAATTCACACGCAGAGTGCTGGAAAACTGTGCTATAAACGTACTCGCGTTCGTAATTCGTGATTCCGTAGAAATGAAATTATCATTATGTCTCGAAATAAAACCGGAAATTTTAATAACCATCTACGCGCGAATACAACTTTCAAATTACAAATCACGTTTGGAAAATTTCTTCCCACCTTTGAAATAATTTCGAGATCCGTTCTTTTATCACGAATTACACTTATCGTCGTTCGAATTATTAAAATTATAATCCCACGGTGTTAAGAAATAAATAGATACGCCAACGACCTACGAAAATACCACCACCGTGCCGCTAATTAAGGCGTCGAAATTAATTTTTCCTCGTTTTCACCACACATCTCGATACTCGCGGTAAAGACACCAGTCGTAATAACTTCAACACCATCGTACTACAACGTCTAATCACGAATACCTCACGATCGCAAAGTATACTATTCGCCTTCGGAATAAGAATATGCTACTCATTAGACACTATCGAATACATCGAGCCGCGTTCATTTTTCACCATTGTGAATTTTCAGAATGTGTGGGCTGATTTTCATTCTTCGTGGTATAAAGAAGCAGGTAGGTAGGTAGCCACATACCTACTAGTTTTATACATTATTTACAATTTATCGGGGGTTGTTCACACACAAACGCCGGCATCTTTAAACCGCGTAGACAATCTCGTGTGCAGATGTGTGGGTCTTGAAAATTTTTCATCCGCCGCATTTCGGGGGTTTTTATGAAATTTTAAATTGAATTTCATCTGCTTCGTAAACGGAATACCTACGTACGTTTATTTTACAAAATTCAATTCTTAATATACTGAGAGTCGAAAAATGTGGGTTTTATTCGAATTTGTTCGCAAGGATTTATTTTTTCACTTTTTTTTAATCTAAATTATTTCTAAGTTTTAAATTGATAAATGAAGATGATAATGGTCAGTTGACTTTTAGAAAAAAAAAAAATAATAAAAATAGGTAAGGTTTAAAAATTTCAGATATTTTGACACTTTTCTGTGTATTTTCGATGGAATTTATGATAAAACTTATGAAATGAACTCGAACAAAAATAATTCACTATCTACCAATTTCCAAATGTATTTTTAACAATTTTTTTAAAATCTTCACTCTACAGGCTACAAAAATATAAATTTTTCAACTTTATATTCAATTTTTACAATAATTTGTAATTTAACATTTTTTTTCTTGTTCGTTCTAGATGTCTAATGTGTACAATTTCCAGTGGCGTAGCTAGACACACCATAAAGGAGAGGGGGGGGGGGGGGGCCTTCACAAAAAAAAATTAAATTTCATAAAAAATTTAAAAAAA
>FIZU01011770.1:0-16574 GCA_900064475.1 Pseudococcus longispinus | reverse complement strand
TTTATTTATTTATTTATTTATTTATTTATTTATTTATTTATTTATTTATTTATTTCTTATTCATCTTTAATTTATATGAATTTAACTATTAATTTTTTAACCAGATTTAATCAGTTTTAAGGGTCTTTATTTGTGTTAAATTAAATTTAAGTGCATTTTATTTATATTTTTTCCAACTATATTATTTTTCAAATATCTAGTAGATATTAATTATTTATGCAAATAAATAGATATTATTCTTATTTTTATATTATTAATTTAATATTTACTTATTATACCTAATAAATAATAATAGATTTAATTATTAATTTAATATTTACTTATTATACCTAATAAATAATAATAGATTTAATTATTAATTTAATATTTACTTATTATACCTAATAAATAATAATAGATTTAATTATTAATTTAATATTTACTTATTATACCTAATAAATAATAATAGATTTAATTATTAATTTAATTGGATGAATTGAATTAATATTTGCATTTAAATTGTTGAGAAAATAATTCATGAGAATAAAAATGTATCAACGCACAACGTTTCATAAATAATACCTAATTAAGTATAATGAAATTATTAGATCATTATTATAGGTAAGTACCTATATTTTTTTTTTCATTTTCATTTTTGATGAAGTAAGTATTAATTTTACTATTTATTGTAATGATTAAGTTCTAGTTAAAATATATTTTGTAAGTACATTATCAACAATAATGGCGGGATTTATTTTTTATTTCATAATGCATTATCTGAACCAAACTGAACGAAACAAATCAACTCGAATGATCAATACGACTAATACGAGCATAATTTTCATTACACTAGCCTCGACCTTGAATGTTCAAACCAAGCTACACGTTTCTCGCGTACCTACACTCGAACCCTCCGCGTCGCTCCGCGTTACCTATACTAATAATACGACTTCAAACTATACCGTTTTGCTACTCGCTGATAAAGTGTGACGGTAAAATGTATATAAGCTCTGGCCGACGATATTCTCATTAAGATCATACTTTCAGGATCATTTCTGTAGTATGCTTCTTCGCCTTCTCCATACAACTATGGAGTCGATGTAGCCATGATGATGAGTCATGGTTCATCAGCCTGAGCGTGAGACATGCCATTAATGGAATATTTCATTAATGGTGTACGATGATCGCAACTGCATTCGTGTAGTGGGTTGATGAGCTGGCTGAGTGGTGATTATTTAATTGAAACACATTGTAGTAGAGTAGAAGTACTCTATTACTATCTCCTACTGGAGTTCTACTTTTTGTAGATACTTCAGGTGGTATTATTTATGGTACCTATTTTGATTATTATTTATTAGTAATCATTGTAGGGAGTTGAATAATGGTGAATTGAAATATTTTAAATGTGGATTCATTATACTAGTGATGTCAAGTATCGATACTTTTTTGAATAAAAAAAAAACACGTAAAAATGTGGGGAAAAGGAATAAAATGGCGTTTTACTACGAAAATATGACTAAAAATTCTCACTTTATTTTTTATTTCTCAAATTATTTGGTTTGTAATGCCAGTTCATTTGCTAGTTCAAATAGTAACGGGATAGGTAATTAAAATGAGTAAGTTTTTTGCTTTTTATGAGTACTTTTTTCGGTGTTTTCATCAAAAGTATCGTGTCGAGGTATCGATACTATCGAATCTGGCCAAGTATCGATAGTATCGAATGGTATCGATACTTTTGACATCACTACATTATACACAAAATTCAGTAGGTCAAATAAGTTACTTATTTTCCTTTTTTTTTTATATTTAAATTGAAAAGCTAAATTTTCTAGTTCATGTTTTGAAATATTTTATTTGTTAGTAAAAATTTTCAATTTACCATTGTTCTAATGCCGTTACCTATAATTGTATTTCGTACTTCTCGCGTACAAAGTGCATTCTATTTTACTGTAAAAAAAAACTGCTGGTGGGTCACATTGTTTCGTACATTTTTTGGAATACCCCATCGACCATTTTCTGCAAAATAGGGAAAAAAACACGCTGACTAATTTAGCCGCATCTCCGGCGGGTAAACTTTATCTACACATCGTACTTTTTATTCGAGGGCAGCTCGGATCATGCCCACGAAGCTCGTCCACCATCATCCTACAATAATATGCGCGACTGTAGCGGAAAGCTTTTCTGTGTATTAACGCATTAGTAAATTAAAAAAGAAGAAAAAAAAAACCAGACAGCGTTTTAACCCGAAAAATACTGTACACTAATACGGCGACGATAAATCATTTCTCTTTTAATACCTATATGCTTTCTCCATTCGCTCTCTGCTCTGCTCTGCACTGCACCAACATCGAAGCGATGTTTTCCTATTGAGGATTTTTTTTCTTTTCACTTGGTTTTTTCCCTTCGTGCGTCGTCATGTTGTTTCCTACACTCTCAAAAGATACACTAAACGTGGCCTGTACGCATATTTCCACCCCCTCCCCTTCTACATATCTCCTATAATCGCAGTTCGATATATTTTTTCTTGCTTTATTATTCGCATGTATTATAATGCCCTTTCGTGTACGTACGAGTATAAGAGGTTCATCGATATGGATTTTTGGAAAAGTCTGATAGTATATTTTCGAACCCCCGTGGCAGGCGTAGGGTTTGCTCTCCGTTGCCCTTTTTTTTTCGGTATTTTCTCCAACTCGTGTATTTATTTTGGTACGAATTTTTTTTCTCATTTCCGGAGTACACTGTTCGTTTATTATTTCCCGCGAAACAGGGAAATCTTCCTCTGTTTGTTCTAATATGATTCGAAAATGTTGGAAGCGATAATCGTATTATTATGTCGCGCGCATACTACGTCTATTTATATCTCGTATATACGAGAATACCACCATTACACATACGATCATACAACACCATCCATACACCAGTCTCGGTAATTTTTTTCTCTCTATTTTACAGTTCGCTTCCGAGCTAAATCGACACGACGTCTATAAAGCGAACTAGATAATATTTCCATTTTCACGTCATACAATATCTATACAAACGCTATAAAAATGGTACAATAGTTGTCGCGCGTTTCGATTTGAAAAAAATTATGATTTCGCTGAGTAATTAAGTTTATGCATGTGTATAGTACTGTAGTGTATTTTCTACGGTACCATTATATTTCCGTGTTTTTTGCATTCGCTGATGGTTTTTTTATTTTTTATATTTCCATTTCTTTGTGAAAATTGCTCTCGGTATTGAGCTTTTGTCGATGAGGATTTTTTTCTCGCGTTTTATCGTTCGATATATAGAGGAGATGTGGAGGTTTTGTTTATTATAATGAGTAATCTGGGTATGTGTTTCGTTTCCTGTTCGTAGTTCGAAATTAATGTATGTTGAGTGTTTGAAAAATGATTTTATTGCGAAATTAGATTCGTCTGCATGATTTTTGTACTGTGTTTTTATTAGGATTTTTTCGGTAAGTCGTTTGGAGAGAAAGTTGCAAAAATTATGCATAATTTGGGGGTTTTGTTTGGAAAATGTGTATAGAATTCTGTAGATGCTTGAGAAAAATTCATAATTTACTCGTACTTGGGTGTTCTTTGGTCACTAATTGGGATTTTACCAACTTAAGTGGTCTTGTTTGAAAACTTGCTACAAGTGATCTTGGTGCTTCCGTTGAAAATGAATTATGTACTCTGTACATCCATCAATTTCATTTCATTCATGCCTCATTGATACATCGCATCACAGAATGCACCACACATTTGCTGGTGTATTGCCAAACAGATAGTACGTACATACGGTATGCCCAACGAAGGCACAAGTAGTGCAAATAGTACGAGCAGGTAATTAAGGTAGATATATCAACGGGGAAGAATTAATTCGGGGTAATGGTCGAGAGAAAGGGTAATGTCGGGGGTAAGTGCTGGCTGTATATAGTTCACCATACGTACCTATAGCATCATTGAAATGCACTTGGCTGAGATGGTTGAAGATAATAAATCGTTGTGGAATTCGGGCCAAGCTTGGGGTAATTTTGGAAATAGCCTACTTCGGAACGTATTAATTACCTGTAAATGGATGGAGAAGGTAATGGCGGAGGTGATCTCGTTACTGTATCGAAGAGCCACCGAGCACAGGGAGCACCATATTCGCTGGCGTTTGTATATATTACTTTATGGCGTAATACGAGGTATACGAGGCGAAGCCAGAGTGTTGTAGAATAATACAGAGTGTACTGAAGAGCTCTTGAGGGAGGAGACCGGTATTCGTGGTTGAAATGCCATTCAATTAACGCGAAATTACTTTTCGGCGTGTAGCCTTAATGCCTTATATGGTATTTCTCTATGGATATAGGTGGATTTAACCGTACATAGGTGTAGGTAGAGGTACACAAAGGCTAATAAAGTTTTCGACTATTACGCCGGCCTCCGAATGATGCTTGCTGCATTGTATTGTTCTTTAATATCTGCTAGAAGTGGCAGCGCTGTTTCACGAAACGTGAATTATTATACGCTGATGGCGAACTCAGCCAACTTGATTGCATAGAAATAGCTGCTTTTATAGGGTAAAAAATACAAGCATATAAGACCGCGAATAGTTCAACAAGTTGATCAAGGCGGATATGAGAAAGGCATATTGAAGATGGGGATAAGGACAAAAAGCCCAATAGCATGGAAAAGCAAACACGTAAATTCCGAGACAATAGTTGAGATATGTCGTATAGTGGAGATGGCGGTGTCGCCCAACTTTTGCCAAGCATCCGCAAAGACGAACGGGTTTAATTGCTCGTTTTGTGTGCGATTGTTGGTTCGTGCTTCGTGCCATGGTAAAGTTGCCAAGTTGGTTTTATTTACTCGAATAATGGCATGAAGACGGTTGTGTATGGGATGATGATGCTGTCGTCGTCTTCGCGTACAACTCTAGATACCGCAAATTCTTCGAATGTTGGTTTTGCTCACTGATGCAGTATCGGAATGATGATGATATAATGTATTTGTGTTGTCGTTTTATGTAGTAGAGGGATAGAGATGTTGCTGTATTGATACTTACATCGATATTTACACGTTTAAGATGAGTATCGATGTAGGTATCTGAAATTTTGATTTTTATGAATTACTGGAACGCATGGGTCGTAAATCGTCAGAGTTTGGCGGTTTGAAATAGTCCTAGTCTGAAAACTTGAACGAAGAATGAAAAATATTCTGATTTTTCATCAGGAAAACAGAAATGAAATGACCCCTGACTGACAACTTTGCTCGTATAAAAAAATCCAACTTCCCTACTTCTACAGGATGTTCTTATAGCAGTGCACCGCCTTCAAACTAGAGATGCAGCTACCCAAACTACATAGATGCATGCATGTTTGCCGATTCTAAGATTTGAAGGGGCAAGTTAGCCATTAGTCCTGGCAGAGGCTTCAAAACGTTGTAACTTCGCAGATAATATAGATAGGCAAATTTTTTTGAAATTTTCTTGTAGAACTTTTTAAGCTCCACAAAATGAGTTGTATTCGTTTTTTGCTAACTCTAAAATTGAAGGAACTACAATGAATTGAAAAAGTTCCAAGCTTCATAACTCCTTCAATTTTCAAGTTATGCAAAATTTTATAAGAGACATTTTTTGTTGAGCTTTTTGAGCTCTACAAAATGAGCCAATAATTTTTTGTCCTATTCCAAAATTGAAAGCATGAGACCATTTTGAAATTTTTTTGAAAATCAAAAATTAAATTTCAAGAAAATAATGCTACTTTCCATCTTTTTAATAGTTGCAGCTCCTTCAATTTTGGAGTCATGCTAAAAATTATTAGCTCATTTTATAGAGCTTAAAAAATTCAACAAAAAATTATTCTAACAAAATTTTGCATAACTTAAAAATTGAAGGAGTTGTAAAGCCTACAAATTTTTCAAATCAGTGTAGCTCCTTCAATTTTAGAGTTAGGCAGAACATGAAAATAACTCATTTCATAGAGCTCAAAAAGTTCAACAAAAAATGACTCACAAAATTTTGCATACCTTGAAAATTGAAGGAGTTATGAAGCTTACAAATTTTCAAATCATTGTAGCTCCTTCAATTTCAGAGTTAGGCAAAACATGAATATTATCAATTTTGTAGAGCTTAAAAAGTTCTACAAGAAATTTTCAAAAAAAATTGCCTATCCATCTACCAGGGGTATGTTTGCCTACTCTTGGAACTGAAGGAAGAAATTTATGCTTTTTTAAAAAAATCTTTTCATTTTTTGAAAAAAAAAATTCAAGTGTGTACCCCTTTCAACGAAGCAAACCGCAACCCTGTACTTACGAGGTTTACATGAAGATAGGCAAACATATCTACTCGTATTCAGGATAAGTTGCCTACCTGCTCGGTGGCAGGAGGAACATTAACTATGAAACACACTGTATAGTAAAGGAATGATAAATAGACGTGCGAGTTTTAGTTTTGATGAAATAGTTTACCAAGTATTTGGCGACGTTGTGTTCGAGAATTTACTTGGTGATGGGAAATGAGCCGAGAGGAGACAAGAGAAGAAGTAGCCGATGATAGTCGCGAAATCAACGGTAATAAATTAAGATAAAAGGTAACTGGGTCCTTTTAAAGATTGCTAAATTGTCGAGTGTTGCAGATTTTTCCCTCTTAAGAGTTCTCTATTGTTTTCTCATCTTTTGGCGATGATTTCACGGTTGTGAAAAAATTTGTGTGTGTGTCTGTGTGGATACTTGTAGCATTTCTAAAATGAGCGAAGTATAAAAAAAAGACGTTCGAGAAGATGATTATTATTTAATATACGAGGAAACAATATTTATAAGTACGTACGACTCGACGTTTCGTATCGAGTTAGATATTTCATATTACTCGTTCGAAAGCGACGAGTGAGATAGCGATCAAAACAATACAGAGCCGAGAGTAAGTTGAAATATGAGAAGAGCAGAGAAGAGAGGAGGTTTCGTTATATACGACGCGGATACCTATATATTTATATACTAAATCCGCCGATAAATTGAATATCAAGCGAAGCGTGTAAATTATCAGTGTCGAGAGAAGAAAAATATTAGATGTTATGAAAATGTCAATATTTCAAGATTCTTCAAAGCTCGAGATGATATATCGGAATTAAAAGCACTGTTATATACGGATATCCGACACACATTACAACGGATATCCGCATATTTGAAATTTTCATTCGCGTAGAGTACGTTCGTATTAGCTGCTTCAGCGTGTGCGATTTTTTTCCCACTCGTGTGCATTGAAACGAGCGAGCAGATGTGGTGAAATAAAAGATGCTGTGTAATGAGCATGGAAAAATTTAGGTTTTCGGAATTTTTTTTTAGGGTTGGTGAATTGGATGGGAGGATTGGCAGGGGATGGTTGAGGCCGATTCAGTCGAGTCGAAAAATAGTATCTCGCGTGCCTTCCCAAAGTTTGAAAAAATCCAAGGTTAAAACGAGATGAAAATTTGCTGATGTTTGTGGTTTTTTTAAAGTTACGATTTTTCTCAAAATATTTGTACAAATTATACCTCAATTTTGTGTAAAATTTTATATTTTTTTCCCTTTCTGTTTGTACTTGTAATCGAGAATTATCGATGAAAAAAACCATTTTGCCTGCTTAATTGGAAAAATCAGCTGAAAATACAAATCTTGAATAACTTTGAGTAAACCGAAGCTAACTAGCTTCATATTTTTTTCATCTGTTCGTATTTATTTCGTAAATTTGTTTTACACTGCTGATTAAAATTTTAATTTTAGAAAGAAGCAAACTAAATCATCACGAATATCTCGAGAACCGGTTCACGAAAATGAAAATAGTATATAACCTTTTTTGTTCGTCCTTTCAAATTCGATTTAAAAGGTTATTTACGAATTTTACGTAAATGCTATATTCAAGGCGTTAGACGTGTTCGAAAATTTCAACAGGCAATATCTCGAGAACCGGTTGACAAAAATGAAAATCGTACATAACCTTTTATGTTGGCCCTTTAAAAAACTATCAAAAAGGTTATTTACAAATTTCCCGTAAGTGCTTTATTTATGGCGCTACAGGTGTTTGAAAATTTTGATCGCGAGTAACTCAAGAATCAGTCATCGATTTTTTTTGGAATTCAATAGGTTTCTACTCCCAGTAGCATTTGAACTTTCATAAAAATTTCAGCTTACTCGGTGAATTATTATGTAAGACTTATCATCTGGACAAAAGTTTAAGTACATCGTCGGTCAATTTTAATAGCTGATTTTCGATTCTCAAAAATCAACTAGCTAAAACATTTCAAATGGTTCAAATATGTAGTTAAATTTTTTAATTTCAAATTTTTTTAATGCAAAAAAGCAATTTTTTCAAATTTTTATACAGTAGAAAAATTCTCGATTTTTTCCGATTTTCATGGAGCTGCTAATACTTTAATATTTTCTCCGAATAAAACAATATTTGCACCAAAATATTCATATTCAGCTAAAATTTGCTCACTATGAAATTCAACTTGAAAACCGAAAAGTTTCCATTGTGTAATTTAGTTTCTGGAATCAGTAAATGAAAGACACTGAATATTTCATTTCCTTGAAAGTTTCCTTGACCAAACATCATGACTCTGAGATTCAATGCAAAAGGGCACAGTTTCATTGAAAACAAATTTTGATTATTTATGTTCGTCTATTAACTAAATAGTTTATTCAATGTATTATATTACGAATGACCCATGTACATGCGAATATCGATTCTAACGTGGCATTTTTATTTACGTGTGTTTCAGGTATGTACCTAGCTAGCTACCTAATTGAAATATGGATTTTGGGAATACCGGTGTAGGTATTATCCGCGCTGCGTACCACCGTCGAAGGTATTTGTTTTAATTAGGATTTCATTATTTACGTAGCCCGTCAAGAAAAGGGTATAGGTAAATACCGCAACCTCATTGCGCGAGTATACCTCGGTCTCGGCTTCGACTCGGTTTGTAGATTTTATACCGATTCAGCATAATATCGCCGAAGCGCAATGATTCACGCCCTCGTCCTACCCCCGTCGCGTCGCACTCGTACGCGTAAACGAGGCCTTGGAAGTTTCTGGGCTTTTGGGGAATTAATTAGCAGTGTAAATTGGCCGGTAGTTTTGAAAATAATTGGCGGAATTTTCTGCAGGCGAATTTTCATAATAAAAGTTTTGCGCCCATCTCGACGCTCAAGAAGCCAAACGTATTGTTGACTTTGAAAGCTCCGATGAATTCTTAACGCGGGATTAAATATTTTAGCAAAGGCTGCGAGGTTGACCGGAGTGCTTGCTAGTCGAGATTTATTCATTTGAGTTGTGAAGTGGCGAGCGGGAGGCTTTTCCTAGGTTTTTAACGCCAAGTCGTCGTGTTTTTTGATGAGAAGAAAGGGAAAGGGGTTTGACGGAAGTTGAGAGAATGCTTCGAGTTATTTCGGTATTTTTCCTATGAGTTGGCTGGGTTTTTAGGTTGGTTGGAATGATGGTTCCAACAGCGAAGGGTGCATTTATTTAAGGGTTGTTTGGAAAAATTTGGTGTGGTTATTTTGCAGATTTTTTCTGTATAGGGGGGAGAGGGTCTGTTCGAGTTGATAGATGAAATCAGTTCTTGTGTCAATTTTCATTCTATAAACCCCTCAAGTGGGGTCATTTGGCGTAGAAAAAAATTCGAAAATTTTTGACTCATTCTTTCTCCTTCCCTACTCTTTCGAATGTTTGGATTTTTTCAATTTCAGGAAAAATTGAAGAATTTTTTACTTTGACTTTCTTTTTTTGTGCCTAAAATTACACCGAATTTTCGGTATTTTTAATTTTGGTTCACTTCGTATTTTTTTTCGTCACTTGAAAGTCATCACTCGAGAAAAATTATTAAAAAATTTGACTTTTTATGAAGAATTTTCCAAATTTCCAGCAAAAAAATCACAGTTTTGGTTTTTTTTTGTCACGAAAACGCCAAATTACCTGAAAACTATGCCTCCGACGAAGAAATTCCTTATGACCAATATTTCTGAGAAGAAAATTTACAACCTAAAGCAGTCCTCTCGTTTTTTGAAAAATTTGAAAATTTGAAGTTTCTGCTTCTGAAACAAAAATTTTCCTCAAAATGAAAATAAACAAAAATATAATCACCTTAAAATGATAGAAGAGCTATCAGGAAACAACTTCCGTTTGAAAATTTTTCAAGTTTGACCAATAGATGAACCACAAAACGTGTTTTCTAAATGGTAGTTGAATCCTCGTAAAAAACAACGTGGATTTAGAATTAAGGGTACAGAGGAATTTCGATCAATTTTTTTGTAGCGATTCAAGACGTTCGTTATGGAAAATTAATAATTTCCCTTTCCATTACAAATCATTTTAGATTTTTTTTATTCCTCTGCCAGTCATTGAATTTGGTAGGAGAGGGTAAAAGAGGATCCATTTTCGTATTCTGGTAAGAAGACGTAATGATTTTATACTTACATAAAAATTCGACAGTTGACGAAAGCCTCCAATTACTTACCCACTTCTCGCATCGCACCTCTAATAAATTTCTCAGACTGCGAACCATTTTTCAAAATTCCACCCCTCCTTTTCACCTAATCCCCCACCGAAAAAATTAATCACCTTTCAGTCGCCTACATCGATACACCATCGAAGGTGCAAATTTCGCTCTCACTCGGTCGCCCTCCGTATCCGAATACCCTTCGCAATTCGCACGTAATAGGGGAACATGACCTCGAAAAAATAGCTAGGAAAAAAATCAAACACGAAGAAAAAGCACCGACGTTAAAGAAAACCCATCCAGCGTAAAGCGACTACGACTCCGAAGAAGTATAAGGGTTATAAATCCAAAACATAGCTGACCGTATTAGCCAATTTTAGCCTTTTTACTCGGCCCTCTTGTCGTATCATATTACGTGGCACGAAAATAAGGATTTGTTTTTCTCTCTCTCTCTCTTCTTCCACCATAAGCCTCGCCGGTTCGTCTACCGCACGTCTCCTGAGCCGCTTGAAAATTGCTCGTCTGCAATTGGATGCTCACTTTTTAATGGCGAAATAAAGATTAATGTGACATCGAGAGTGTGAAACGAATAAAAAAATCCCAGCCAAAGAAGAAGAAAAATACCGTAGCAGAAAAAGCAACAAAACTATTTACCCTTCGTTCACATCCCCGATGGTATCGTGCTCGCTGTGTACGAAAATATTCCTTTTTTCCAAACCTTCCCCTTGCTTCCTAAGGACTACGATTTTATTCGTGTCACAGGCGAAACTGACGAGGTACAAGGATGAGGAAAAACCTTCTAATTTAAATTCTACTTTCCTTATCCGCCTCCATTCGTATACAGTTTCATAAGATCCAACGACGGCTAATGTGACACATTGTGCGATGACGTAGCCGCTAAATGGGCCAGTTTTGTAAACCACCGGAGACCAGGCGAAAGTGTAACCGAAGTTAAAAGCTTTTTAGCACAGAACAACTCACTCGTTTGCTCTAATTTTGCGAAAGAGCCTAGCCGGGTTTGTAGGGGTGGTTTGACCCTGAGCAACGAATTTCAAATTATCCAGTGGAAGTTGGTCCTTATGGCCTAAAACCCCCGTGACGAAATTTTTAGCTCGATATCTCAATCCTAACCCCTTCTGAGGGGTTGAATGGGGATTTTCGTTGAAATTTCCATTGTTGGCAGCTGTCAAGCGAATTTTTTCAAACTTGCAAGGATAGTAGACAGTATCAAGGGTGATTTTTTGAATTTTTTGAAAAAAAATTCGAGCACTTTTTCAAGGGCAAATGGACATTTTAAGCTTTCTAAGGGCCATTTTGGTAACCCCACTCAGAGATGCGATTCTGAAAAAAATATATATTGTGTACTTAGTCTAGATGTACGACCTCATATTTTTGTAGAACTTGATATCGTGGTGCGTCATCTTCAAAAATACAAAAAAAAAATTTTTTTGCCTACTTTTCCTCCTTAAATGGATCGTTTCTGGTCGAAATTTTTTTTTCTTGCAACATATGATTAATGACACCCAAATACATCATCAACCTGCGTTTGGACCAAATTCGTTCATTTTTCACTTTTTTCCAATTTTCTTTTAAAATATTTGAATGACGCCATTTTGAGGACCCAGACCTTGAAAAATGGCTCGATTTTTTTTTTTTTTAATTCTTCAAATTACCCTTGATACTGTTTACTATCCCTGCAAGTTTGAAAAAATTCGGTTAAAAACTTTCAAAAATAGAAATTTTAACGAAAATACATATTTTAATCCCCCCTCCTCCCAGGAAGGGTTATGGTTGGGATATCGAGCTAAAAAATTTTGTCACCGGGGGTTTTAGTTCATAAGGACCAACTTCCCCGGATAATTTCAAATTCGTTGCTCAGGGCCAAATCACCCCTATAAACCCAGCTCTGCTCTTTCTACATCTATAAGATACAATTCATGTATTGATTTCACATTTCGAATTCTCATATCGAAATCTCGAGCAAATGGAGAAACGAAACTACCGCAATGACGCGAATTGCGGACAATTTATAAAACACTGCGGTCCCATAGGCTAAGCAAACTGTTCGCAACCGATATAAGAATGTTATTTTATTTTTAAGCTGCGATTAAATTTTTTTCACCGCTGCAAAAATGCGAACTAGGACGATTTTTCTTACACATTCCGATTCATTTATTTAGGGATAATTTGTTGCGAAGAGAAGTTTATCCGCAGGAGTGAGTGATGTCAAAAATCTAAAAATAAAAGTATAACAGCGGAAAAAAAAGAGATGCTACTCGTTAATAACATGGAATCGTGGTTTGCCAAATAGCGCATGCAACTGCCAACCGCTTACCAATGCAAAAATAACAAAAATACGAGGAAATTTGTACGCATTCGTCGCATATGACGATGCACCTCACACAACCCAATTCGATTCGACCCACTGGGGGTTTTCCCAACATTAATACGCGAATTAATCGAATAATAGGATAATTGCTCGGCCGCTGATGCGTTAATTATTGATACCAGTGTGCTGGTATTTTTGTGATATTTTCACTTCTACGATTCCTTTTTTGGTAGATGTGGTTTCGATGGTGGGCTCGATCTCGATGTCGCTTCGAGTATTTAATTTATAAGTACACGAAATTCTTTTTTAATGTTCAGAAATGCATTTCTCGCGTGTGTTTTTAGTCGAGTTTTTGGAAACGCTGCAACGTGTAATATCTGTCACTTAGTACGTTATACACTACGTACACGAAACGCCGCACGAAGACAATTTATAAAGATGCCAAGGGTATCTCTACCGAACGAAATTCGTGTCATCTCGTAATTCACTTTTTTCGAATTAATAATATCCCACACTCGTATATTATTTTTATTTACCAAACGAATTTGTAAAATCTAAACATCGTTCGCATGACGTAGATTTATTTTTGTACGCGTATGTATTATTTGTAGTACTTTTCCTCGACCCCCTTCGGATAAGGATGCGCTTCGTAATGCGTAATTAAAATTTAATGATCAATTGATGGAAAGCTCGCGCGGTAAATTTACGTTTAATGAAGCGTCTCATCTCGCTCTCAGGACGAATTTTATTTTTATTTTTGCTTTCACGATTACGCTGGTGAGAGTATTCGCGCGAGATGGTGATTGCTTTCCATCGTTAGAAGGTGTGAATACTTTGACACGTGTATGATGCATAATGTATTTTCGTATTAGCACTATTTAGGTTTCTGGTGTGATTTTTTTAAAAATTTTATAACCCTTTTATTGCCGTATTAACATATGTATGCGGGGCAGAAACCGAGAGGGAGAGTACGTTTATCCCACTCAAATCATCTTCAAAGAATCGTCAAATTTCTGTGAAGATTGTTTACTTTTAATAAAATTCGAGTTATTTGGCCCTCGGAGGGAATTTTGAAACTAATTAGTGGAAGTTGGTCCTTACGATCCAAAATAATTCAAGATTGTGAATCGTATGCAATTCAAAATTGTGTTCAATTAGGCAAAAATGACTGTATTTTTTTTAAATTCCAAAATTTTGGTAAAAATGATTCTGAATCCTCTTGAATCGTATACGAATACCAGGATTTCTAGCTTTTGTATGCTATTTTTCGTAAAAAATTTTGCCCTTCCCCCCACCCTAACTATCATACAACATTATTTCGTAAAAATATGGTGTTAAAAAGTTGTTTATTATGCAGTCGGAAATAATTTTAAAGCCCAATCGGAAAATGTTTAATTTTAATCAGCAGATTCAAGTGTTCACCCCCCCCCACCCCCGATGCCCTTTGGAACGTCCCTGACAAATGCATATAGACTACATTTTTTCGATTCGAGATTCTGAAATTATCAAAATCAAAAAAATGAAAGAATTTGCGAAAAAATCGAGTAGCTGGTGTATACCTAAATACGTATTTAGTGATACTCACCTATACCATGACGATTTTTTTTTTAGCAAAAAACAATCCTTTTAAGGATGTAAAATGAATCAGGAATTTTTTTTCCATTTAAGAATATCTTTCAGCTGTTTAAAAAATTCTGAAAAAATATGTTATGCATTTAGTCTAGATGGTAGGCAAACGACTTAAATTTTTTTCATTAATGCACCTCTGAGGAGGTTTGATAAAAGTACCGTTGGGAACATTGAAGATAAGTTCAAAAATTTTGAAAAAATTTCTTTAAATGGCCCTTGATCCCTGTAAGTTTGAAAACAATTCGAATAAAAAGTGCCAAACATGGAAATTTTTAATCAAAATCTCTTAATTCCCATGAACAGGTATGAGGTCAGGTGGTGACCTAAAAATTCGATCACAGGAGAATTTTAGATCGTAATGACCAATTTTCATGAATTAATTAGTTTAAAATTCTCGCTGAGTGCCTGAGGGCCTAATCAGCCTCACTTACCTGTCTATACTATTTTCGAATATTTATTTAAAAAATCAAAAAAATCATTTATTAAATCTACGTAAATTTATTCTGATCATCTGCCCAAATTTCATCATTTTTTATGAGCCTCGAATAAAAAATTCTATAGTCCATGTAATGGATGTGTGTAACAAGTGCTGAAAGTTCTGAAAAAGTGCTTTTTATAAAATTGCGCTGAAAATTATAAAAGTGCGGAATTTAGCTCAAAAGTTTTGCATTTTTCGTTCAAAATTCATCAAAAATTATTTTTTTTTAATTTATTATTTTGAAGTAATTTCAGCTTTTGAATGCCCTTTTCTGCAACAATTGACATCCTTGCTTTGCTCTGGTTCAATAATTTGCTTATTTTGGCAACTTTACAAGGGGCATTTCGAAAACGAGCGTGTCAAATTCGTTGATTAAAATGCATCTGTTCTGTTAATTTTCACTTTTCAAAAGTATATGTTATTTCTAATCTGTTTAGGACTCGGTTTCGTTTTGTGTACTGATTTTTTTCCTTCAAAATTCAGGCATTTTTGCAAAAACTTGAATTATTCTTGGGAAGTTAAAAAGACCGTTAGACATCTTGCCATGGAATCGGTGGTGTGGGGTAGTGAGATGTTTGTTCTCAAATTCAAATGATCTTCAAAACATCAGCAACTTTTTAAAAAGTCGACGAATTTCCGAATTGATTGGAAATTTACTCACGTATTTCCTCAAAGAGAAAATCTTTTGATCATCGATTGATTAGATACGATTTAAATTAATTGACCAATGTTACAAAACGCTTGAATATATTTGTTTGATTTCAGGGATATTTCAAAAAAAGTCAAAAATGTCAGATACTTGAAAAATCACGCGTAACTTAATTTCGTTTTATCATTTTCTAACATTTCAATGAAAATTCATTTTTTTGAAATTAATTTTACTCGTACTCTAAATCACATACTATTAAAATAATTGATCTTATGGCTCAAAATATAACTCGAGGTGGTTTTGTTGAAATTTGAGACTTTATAATTGAAAGTAAATGAGAAGATCTGAAATCAAAAATGACATTTATTTTGTAAGGTTATCTTGAGTTTTTAATTTTTTTTTTGAATTGCCCTTTCCCCCTCCCCCGACTTGAACATTTTCATATTAATAATTGAAGTTTTCCAAAATTTTCGACATTCAAGGATTATTTCCTTATGATTAATATTTGGCAAATACAGGTAAATTTTGTAAAATATTCTAAATTAGAAAATATTTTCGAATATCGATAAAATTCTCGAAATTCGGCAATAAAAATTATTTGATTGAAAGAAAGTAGGTTAAAAATATTTAAAAATTGCATCTTTGGTTGAAATTGCAATTTAAAAATATATATATTTGCTTTAAATCAGATAAAAAGTTGATTGTTGCCAGATGCGAAGCTATAGAGTGGGTATCGGGTCACGGTTCAAATGTAGTTTCAACTGATCATTAAACTTTCCACTCGAAGAGCCTCAAAATTCAGGGCAGAAAATTTCATCTTTAATAAGTAATAACGTCTACTTAAAAATGTACCAAAAAAATGTCTAGATTTTTATTTTGAAAGATTCTAATTTTCTCATTTTTGCTCATCGAAATTTTGTGCTCAATTATGCCTCTGTGTGTATAGTTTAGGCATGTATTTTTTTTTTTACTGGAATCATCAATCAAATACACAATATCGTTAGTTTAATTCGATTTAAAAATGTATTCCTGACAATTGATACCTAACCTGAAATACAATTAACCTACA